>JALRMA010000393.1:0-17323 GCA_023638005.1 Forsythia suspensa
GTTCTTGGGAGGATATGAATACCTTCTTTAAGACCAAGTCCCCAACTCGAGATGGCGAGTCTTTACCTTTTGTTGTAGTAATGGGTCATCTTTTGGTCGGTAACGCTCAGCCTTTCCTCGGCCTTTTGTCCCTCCATTCCTCGGAGAAGATCCAAGTCAGCCCTTCACAACCTTTTATTGGAAACTTATTCAATGTGGATCTGCCTATAAGAGGGTAGCACTATCTCTATGGGACACATTGCTTTGACTCCATAGGCCATGGAGAATGGGTTTTCCAAAGTGTCGCCTTAAAGGTGGTGCTACCCATAACACTTGTGGTAGCTCATCTACCCATGTTCCATTTGCAGACTTAAGCTTCATCTTCAATGTGTATTTGATTGTTTTATTCACCAGATTTACCGCCAAGAGTATGAGCATGATGAGGGACTAGAAATGATGTCTTATCTCCAAGTTGTTACATAACTCCTCAATTTCGTGATTCCTGAATTGTTTGGTGTTGTCTAAGACTAGGGAGTGAGGGACACCAAACCCCGCAAATGATATTTTTAAATAAACTTTGAGGTGTTTACTGCGTGATCTTCATCGCCGGCTCACCTTCGAACCCATTAGTGAAGTAGTCGATGGACACAATAGCATAACAATGATTACCTCGTCCTTGTGACATGGGACCGATGATGTCTATCCACCAATTATCAAAAGGCTAAGGACTGGATACAACTTTCAAATCTCGGGGTGGTTGCTCATGTAAATGAGCAAAGCGTTGGCACTTGTCGCATCTACAGAGGAAATCATGAGCATCTTTCTTAAGATTGGGCTAGTAATATCCTTGCCTAAGGATTTTATGGGCGAATGACACGGCCCCGAGTGGTTGCCACACACTTCTTCATGGATTTCTCTCAAGATATAGTCCGTCTCATCCAGTCTTACACATCGGATGAGGAGAGATGAATAGCCCTTTTTGTAGAGCAGTCCACATCCTTTATAACAAAGTATGCCAAAAGCTTATGCACCTTACACATTTCTTCCTTAATTTCTGGAAGAACTTCGTCTTCCAAATAAGCTAAGATGGGCTTTATCCATGACTTTTACTCTACAACAAGACATTATCATCTTGCTCGATCGAAGGCTTGGAAAAGAATTCAAGCGGGATATACCCAAGAAGATCGGAGTCCTTACTACTAGCTAGCTTTGATAGTGCATCTGCGTGTAATTCTCGACCACTCGAGATTTGAATAAGTTTAAAGCTTTCAAAGTTGGGCGTTAGGTCCTATACCTTTTTCAAATAAGAGATCATGTTTTTATCCTTTGCCATAAAATGACCTTTTACTTGGCTAACAATTAGCTGAGAGTCACTATTCGTAACAATAGCTTTAACTTGCAAGGCTTTAGCCAGTCTCAAACCACCCAAGAGAGCCCCATACTCAGCAACATTGTTGGAAGCCTTAAATCCGAAGTGTATGACATTGTATAGTTGGTGTCCTTCTGGACTAAGACTCTTGAGGGCATTCCGAAGCTGGTATTGTATGTCAAACTGACTCAGTTTTATAGCCCATTTATTAATCTCCCAAAGGCATCAGGTTTCTGCAACACTTATCTCAAATGGAAGTTAGTGAGTACATGAATGATGTGCAACTGGAAGTAAGGCCTGAGTTTCCTAGAAGATACCACCAACGCTAGGGCAAGTTTTTCCATGTCTAGATAATGTGCCTCAGCACCGAACAAAACCTTGCTCACATAGTAGATGGGACACTAATGACTTCTCTCCTCTCTGATGAGCATGGAGTGATTGCTTCACCAGAATTGCCAAGTCTGACACCAGAGGTTCTTCTTCAATTGGTTTTGATAGGAGCGAGTCCGCCTAAATATTCCTTTAGAGCTTGAAAGGCATCTTCACACTCGCTATCCATTCGAATCTCTTATTCCTCATCGAAGACGTTAAAAAGGTAAGCATTTGCCGCTTGACCTCGAGATGAAACGACTTAAGGCGTAAACTCGGCCGGTCAAGCTTTGCAATTCTTTTAGAGTCCAAGGAAGCTCATTTCAAGCAAACAAGACCGATCTTCTTAGAATTTGCCTCGATACTTCTTTAGTTTACCATAAATCCTAAAAACTTTCCTGAGATAACACCAAGGTGCATTTGAGCGAGTTTAGCTTCATCTTATACTTTTCAAAAGATGTTAAATGTCTCTCCTAATTGTTTAATGTGATCTCCATCGCGCTTGGACTCTTGACTAGCATGTCGCCTACATATACTTCCATCGTATTGCCAAGTAATTTAGCAAACATCTTCTTCACTAACCTTTGGTATGTTGTTCAAGTTTTTCAAGCCGAAGGCATGTCTTTATAGCAATATAGTCATCTATATGTGATGAAGAAAGCATGTTCTTCATCCAGGGTGAGTACATGGACATTTGGTTGTACTCGAAATATGCATCCATAAAGCTAAGCTTTTCGTGCTCGACGATTGGCATCGACCGGTGATCTATGCGTGGAAGGAAAAACTATCATTTGGGCACGTCTAGTTGACATTGGAAAAGTTAATGCATACTCTCATTTTCCCATTAGATTTTGGCACCAAAACAGGTTAGAAACCCACTTTAGGTAATGGGACTCCTTTATAAAGCCATTTTCAACAATTTGAAAACCTCCCTCTTCTGTGGTCGATATTTTTGAGAGCTCATGGATCGTCGCTTCTTTTGTACCTTGGATGATTTACATCTATTTGTAGCTTGTGGCATGAGATGTTTGGATCGATGCTCACCAGATTCCCATGCTTCCAGGCAAATATATCTAAATTTTGGGACAAAAACCTCTTTAGTTAACTCTTAAAATCCTCATAGGATACATTCTCCACCTACAGTTCCTTCACTGGGTCAAAGGGATCTGTGGGAAAGCACTCTAACCTTTCAGCTAGAGATACCTGAGGTTTAGCCTCTGTTATTCGTGGATCTAAAGAGCTGGGGTTCTCAAGTTCCCTCTTGTGTACGTCCCTTTCACCATAAGTTTCTCCATCCATCCTTTCGAGGACCTCTCCCATCTCAACATCAATTACATGGACTTCCCGGTCCACAAACTTTCAATGGCATTGGTGTAGTATGCCCTGGACTCATATTGGTTTTCCTCGATAGTGGCAATTCCACAATTTGTGGAAACTTCATGCAGATAAACTTGATGTGCATTACAATACCCAAATTAATGAGAAACGATCTATTCCGGGCGCCATGGTATAAAGAACTTTATCCACAATTAAGTACTCCATAAGAGTTCTGATGGTAATCGGTGCTTTTCCCATCTCCGTCATTAAGAAAAGGATAATAGAGTCCCTGGTAAAACCATAGATAAGATCCATAGCTGGGATCAAATAAGTCTATATCCCCATCTTGTCATAAGTTGCACCATAGATGATATCGACGGAACTTCGTCATCCATCAACATTCTTCCTAAGCCAATTCGGCTATTACCACGCATACTACCCAAACCGCATCATGAGGAGAAGGTAATTGGGACATTTCTCCTTGTACCCATAAGACAAGTATACAGGTGATAATTAGCGTTGGTGGGCTCCTTGGCCTTCTGGATATATCTCTTCTGTGAATTATTAGAACTTCCACCAGGGTAAGGGCCTCCCAAAATGGTGTCAATCTCACGAATAGGTGGTTGGGCCCGTTGCGGAGGTTGATTCATGTCTGGTCTTTCCAACCATGGAGTATTTTCTCTGTCTTGGCTTCATCCATGCACTCTCTGACCGACCTCTCCTCCTTACCTTTCATTCCTTGCATCATGGCGACGTCCACAGTGCAACTCATTGGACTGGTGAAGAGAGTAATTCTTGCCTCTGTTTCTTCTAGCGGGTGAATTACCTTTTCTTTGCATGCTCTGATCTTCTAGCATCTGTATGTCATGGCAATCTTTTGTTTTGTGCCCATAGAACCTGTGATAGGCACAATAAGGCCCAGTAAATGCTTTCTTAGACTTTCTTGAGCCTCATTCTCCAGCAAGCATGCCATGGTTCAGAGTATTTAATCCGATATGTAAGTTTGGGATTGCCTCCATAATTTCAGCAGCATAGCTAGTTCCCGTCCCAAGGAATAGGCGTGTGGGGCCTCCTTGGCGATGCCCAGTTTGGTGGCGTGCTCTTCTGTCTGAGGGCTTGGCATTCGCATGCCCTCTTGGTTGTAACGCTGTTGAGCGTGGCTATCTCTAGCCCTTGCTTTTTCTTCAGCTATAATCTATTCTTTTATTAGGTCTACTAGTGCATTGTAATAACGGAGCTTCCTACTTCGAACGTCCCTCCAAAATATGCTACTCATGTCCAAGCCCCCTTTGAATGCAGATAACATTTCTGCTTTTGTGATATTTTCACAATTGTGCATTTCTTCACTAAATCGGGCTAAATAGTTTTCAACGATTCACCATTTCCTACTCTCATATCCCGCAAGCGCGCTAGAGAAGTTGGTTGGGCCTTAATGAGACAAACCCATTCCTAAATGTTGTTTTCAAATCCTTCCATATGGATACTCCAAGGAGAAATTTTTATACCATCTAAGTGCACTCTCCTCTAACGTTAGGAGGAATGGCACCGGGGTGGCTCCAAACTATCCTTATGCTAGCGTTATAATTCAAGAAATGGTCATTAGGATCTCCTCGCCAACATATTTTCCAATTTCGGGCATTTTGAAATAATGGGTAACGCATGACATGGGCATATTTCTTCAAAAAATGGGATCAACTCTTCATCGTCATCTATTTCAAAAAGACCTAAGTTGATAAGTAAATGCCCTTAATGGAGATTGGACCGTTGGGCTTGGTGTACTACCCCATAGGCACTTGTGTTGGAAATTGAGTAGGCGAGGTACCCTCAGTATAATCGGGTTGATTACGGTGTAGCGAGAGGAATATGTTGCGCTTCTGTCAAGCGTAATCGCAGTTGCCATTATTTCTCTCTTAATTCTAGGAAGTCTGCTCCCTAATCTGTCAAACATGCTAGAGGCCTGGGAAGGCTCAGGTTCCTGAGAGTATCTTGGAGAAAAACTTCTCCGTCACATATCCTTGATTCTAGAGTTGGATTGAATCTACCTCATCATTTCTCAGATGGGGCTTTTCAGATGGGTTAAAGAGGCGTATGAATAATAACCTTGCTCTACATCATTTACATGTTGGTTTCAATAGGCCCTAGGTGGATACGGATGATACACTGGTGTGGCGAGAGGAATAAATCCTCTGTGGAGGTAAGCATTAAGAGTGGTAGTGTAAGCTGCATCTCCAACATCTAGGCCGCCATGAGCTCCATGTTGTGAGCCAGGTGGGTCCTTAAGCATCTTCCTCGCCTAAGGAGTTGTGCTACTTCTGGAGCTTCTTCATCTCCTTCACTTGGTTGTTTGTTGGTTCACCTGGGATGAGTATCTTGATCACTATCACTCATTATGTAACTTTTCTTCAAGTCGAGACTTTAGTTTGAGTTTTTTTTTTTTTTTTTTTTTTTCATTTTTGCAAAGTAAATCTTTTCCAAGCTAACTTAAACTAGGTCTTTCCTTTTACAAAGGAGATTTTTACAACAAACTTACTTCAACTAAATTCTTCCTTCTTGCAAGGGTGATTTTGCAACAAATTAACTAGAACTAAAATTCTTCCTTTTTGCAAGGAGATCTTTACAACAAATCAACTTCGACCAAATTCTTCCTTTTTGCAAAGAGATTTTTACTACTAGCTTACTTAACTTAAGTTTTTCCCTTTTGCAAAGGAAATTTCTTCAATAAATTTACTTGAACTAAGATTTTCCTTTTTCTCAGAAGATAACCTTTTTTACAGAATAATTTACAATAAATCGTTCCTTTTTTCAAAGGAGATTTTTCTACAAAATAACTTACAACAACTTTTCCCTTTTTTTCAAATGAGATTTTTCTTTACAAAATCCCCTTTTCAGGGGTTTTTACTAACAGGGTATTCCCTTGTCAAGGGTTTTTACTAACAGGGTACCCCTTTTTCAAAATATCCAAGTGATTTTCCAAACACATAAATCACCAAGTGATATCGGAATCCTTCTTTGACATTTGCCAAGAAACTCTCTATACAAGCACCAAAGACTCTTTCAACTTAGCACAACAACCAAATCTTCCTCAATTTGTGGTTGGCTAGGCTTTTTCACGTGTTTCTCAGTGGTTTTCAATGTCGTTCTCACAGACAGTGCCAAAATGTTGACCATAAATCCTACCTGGAATCAAGATCAACACTGGAATGTGGTTCCTTGTCCAAAATTTTCCTATTACGCACAACTTACACAAGATTGTCGACAAGCATAAGCGATCGAGTAGCCACCGTATGCTCTCGACGCACTAGTTAAGATTCATATTTAGTTTGGACTGGTTTTACTTGAAAATAAAATAAGAAATGTGTATTTACATAATATGTAAAAAGTGGAAAGTTTTTCGTATAAATTGCTTACCTTATTTATGCAGTGCAATCATTTATTTATAGTCAGAGTTTGAGTGAGATCATAGGTTATGAGCTCTTCCACATGTTTGATTGACTTGTGTCTTTTGTACAATCGATGAAATCATTCCTTTATGCATTTGTTTATGTATTTCCAAGTAATTATTTTCTCCTACTCACACTCTTTGTCCCTGACACACTATCAGGGTGTCATTACAGATGTCACATCAACCGGTCAGATACGCTGCTGGACTCCTTCAAGTGGTAGAACTCCGGACTCCTTACTCAAGTGTTGGGACAAGTGCTAAGTAATTTCCAAGTGTCAAGGTTTAATAGTCCTAGCTATAAGCGATTTGGTTATTAAGATGAATTGGCGTGAGTGATTGGATCCACGTCACCAAAATGTGCAACATAGATCATTTTTTAATAGCCGAAAATTGAAATATGACTTCCAATTTGAAGCAAATGAAACATTTTGTAGTTTGTAGTTGTTTTGGTGGTGGTTGTAGAGCAGTGTTTGCGGTGGTACTAGAGTAGCAAGGTGGTGGGGAAAAGATGGTGGATAGTAAGGTAAAATACGTGTTATCTACAAGTAACACGTGTGTTACTTCTAATTCAAATTAGGGTAACACATGTTTCTCTAATTTAAGTTAGAGTACGTAAAACATATGTACATTAATTTAAATTAGTGGAGGTTGCGGAGCAATGGTTGTTGTGAAGTAGTACATGTGTTACCTTTAATTAAAAGATTTTAAAATTTCATTGAAATGTACACTATATGGTAACATATATGTTACTTGTTTAAAAATGTTGTTTTAAATAAAAAAATTGAAATGTTGATTTAAATGAAAATAATGTATTTCTTAAAATTTATAAAATGAGATTAATTATAAAATATTAATTTTAATGAAAATGATGAAGCATATGTTACCTATGTAAAAATATTGTTTTCAATTGAAAAATTAGAATAATGATTTTAAATAAAATTAATGTATTTTCAAAAAAAATTATAGAAGGAGATAAATTTTAATGAAAATGGGAAGTAACATATGGTAATCCATTTAAAAATATTGTTTTAAATGAACAATTAAAAATTGATTTTAAATGAAAACAATGTATATTTTAAAAATTATAAAAGAAGATAAATTGTAAAATATTAATTTTAATGAAAATAATGAAGTAACATATGCTAACACATGTTATCCGTGTAAAAACAAATATTAATTTTAATGAAAATGATGAAGTAACATATGGTAACACATGTTATCCGTGTAAAAACATTATTTTTCAAATGAAAATTTAAAATATTAATTGTAAATGAAAATAAGATATTTTTCTCAAATGAAAAATTGAAATATTAATTTTAAATAAAAATTATGTATTTTTAAAAAAAAGTTATCAAAGATTATAAATTGTAAAATATTATTATAGTTACTACTATATTTGAAATAGTATACAAATATGATAATAATAATAATAATAATAATAATAATAATAATAATAATAATAATAATAATAATAATAATAATAATTATATAATTTTAGATAATGAAAACTAAAATATTGATTTTAAAAGAAAATAATGTAATTTTAGATAATGAAAAGCTGAAATATAGATTTTAAATGAAAATAATATATTTTTATTAAATTATAAAAATGAGTACATTATAAAATATTGATTTTTAATGAAAATAAGGTATTTTTTAAAAACAAGTCATGAAAATGAGGTCGTTTTGAAAAAATAGAAAATGAAGTATTTTTCAACTTTTTTACAAAATGTAGGATTGTTGTCAATTTTTCCCATCGAAAAAGCACCCAACTTGTATGATTTAAGTTAAAAAGGCCTCTTTTAAATAAATTAAAAAAAGGGGAAATTAGACAAATACATTAAAAATTTTGAAAAAATTGAAAAATACATTGAAAACTCAAACATTTGAAATTACGGTAATTAATTAGCAATGCCCTCCACTCACAATTCGATGCGCACGCCACACATGAACAAATTTAGGTATAAGATGTGTCCCACAAAATTTAACCTCAATACACAATGATTTAGGAAATAAGATGGGCCCACAATTAAAGCAATTTCCTAGTAGCAAACTACACAAATACCGATAAATTGAGGACCTTTTGAAAATCATGTAAAAAAAAAGATTGTTAAACATTAAAATAGTATTAAATACACTCAAAATACAAATTAACTCCAAATCAAATACAAAACCTATCATGCTAAAATCTAAATTAGAAATGAACAAAATTTTCTTTCGTTACAAATCCAAAAGTCGAATAAAAAGGATCTCTTTCATATTATTACAACAAATTTTTTGTTGTTTCTTCTCCAATTGAAAACAAAATCAGAACTTAAAATAAAAAAAATCCCGAAGTAAAATGATAAATTTTATTCTCTATCACTAAAAAGTGACACAATCTAATTTGAGTTTTTTAATAAAACATTATATTAAATTTATAAAAACTTTTAAATTGATATTTCGATCTTACTTCATACTCTTTTAGGTTAGTTATAAATTAAGTTTATGCATTTAAAATTGACATGGTTGTGTCACTTTTAATAAAAATGTCACACAATGTCACTTTAGATTCTTGAGAAAAGTGACAAGTTTATCACACTTTTATTGAGAAAGTAACAAAACAATGGATACAAAGTGATGAGAACAACTTTGGATTCTTGAGAAAAGTGACATGCTCTATCACTTTTTGAATAAAATGTGACCGAACAATAAATTCAAGCGATAAAAATAAACTTGGATCACAATCTTCTCCGTGGTCGATTTAACTTGATATCTCATTGTGGATTATTAAGTGATATGAATTATTGATGATGGTCAAAAATTAATGTTTCGCTTTTTTTTTTTTCCTTAAATATGAATTGATGCTTTTGATAGAAAAGTGACATGCTCTATCACTTTTTACTTAAAAAGTGACAAAAGAATATACACAAGTGACACATACAAATTTGAATCACAATCTTCTCTGTGATTGATTTAACTTGATATTTGTTGTGCATTATTGAGTGACATGAATTATTGATGATAATCAAATATTAATGTATCAATTTTTTTGTCTTAAATATGAATTGGGGTTTTGGATAAAAAAGTGACATACTTTGTCACTCTTTGATTAAAAAGTGATAGACCAATGTATATAAATAAAAAAAAAAAATTGGCTTACAATCTTCTCTGTGGTAGATTTAACTAATGTAGTTAACTTGATATTTGTTGTGGATTATTTAATGACATGAATTATTGAGGATGATCAAACATTAATGTTTCATTTTTTTTTTAATATGAATTCAGGTTACGGATAGAAAAATGTATACAAGTGACACAAACAAATTTGGATCACAATCTTCTCTGTGGTAGATTTAATTAACTTGATATTAGTTGTATATGATTGAGTGACATGAATTATTGAGGATGATCAAACATTAATTTATTATTTTTTATTGTCTTAAATATGAATTGAATCTTTTGATAGAAAAGTAACATGCTTAGTCACGTTTTACTTTAAAAGTGATGAGAACAATATATACAAGTGACACAAACAATGTATGCAAACATTAATGTATCGTTATTTTATCTTGAATATTAATTGAGGCTTGGAGATAGAAAAGTGACATACTCTGTCACTTTTTGCCTAAAAAGTGACATGGTCTGTCACTTTTTGCTCAAAAAGTGACACAACAATGTATGCAAGTTAGGAGAACAAATTTGAATCAAAATCATCTATGTGGTTGATTTGAATGCATGATTTAACTTGATATTTGTTGTGCATTATGAAGTGACATGAATTATTAAGCATGACCAAACATTAATGTATCGTTATTTTGTCTTGAATATGAATTAAGACTTGGGGATAGAAAAGTGACATGCTCTGTCACTTTTTGCTTAAAAAGTGACATAATCTATCACTTTTTGCTCAAAAAGTGACACAACAATGTATGCAAGTTAGGAGAACAAATTTGAATCAAAATCATGTATGTGGTTCATATTTATGCAGGATTTAACTTGATATTTGTTGTGCATTACGAAATGACATGAATTATTGAGCAAAACCAAACATTATTGTATCGTTATTTTGTATTGAATATGAATTGAGGCTTGGAGATAAAAAAGTAACATGATCTATCACTTTTTGCTAAAGAATGGACATGGTCTGTCACTTTTTGCTCAAAAAGTGACACAACAATGTATGCAATTTAGAGAAACAAATTTGAATAAAAATCATCTCTGTGTTTGATTTGAATGCAGGATTTAACTTGATATTTGTTGTGCATTATAAAGTGACATGAATCATTGAGCATGATCAAACATCAATGTATCATTATTTTGTCTTGAATATGAATTGAGGCTTGGAGATAGAAAAGTGACATGGTCTGTCACTTTTTGCTCAAAAAGTGACACAATAATGTATGCAAGTTAGGGGAACAAATTTGAATCAAAATCATCAATGTGGTCGATTTGAATCTAGGATTTAACTTGATATTTCTTGTGCATTATGAAGTGACACGAATTATTGAGTATGACCAAACATTAATGTATCATTTTTCGTCTAGAATATGAATTGAGGCTTGGGGTTAGAAAATTGACACGCTCCGTCACTTTTTGTCTAAAAATTGACATGCTATGATATTTTTTGCTTAAAAAATAACAGAACACTGTATACAAGTTAGACAAACAAATTTGAATAAAAAATCATCTATGTGGTTCATTTTAATACAGGATTTAACTTGAAATTTGTTGTGCATTATAAAGTGACATGAATTATTGAGCATGACCAAATATTAATGTATCGTTATTTTTGTCTAGAATATAAATTGAGTCTTGGGGGTTAGAAAAGTGACATGCTCTATCACTTTTTGTTTAAAAAGTGACATGCTATGTCATTTTTTGCTAAAAAAATGTCAGAACAATATATGCAAGTTAGACAAACAAATTTGAATAAAAAATCATCTATGTGGTTGATTTGAATGCAGGATTTAACTTGATATTTGTTGTGCATTATGAAGTGACATGAATTATTGAGCATGACCAAACATTAATGTATCGTTATTTTGTCCCGAATATTAATTGAGGCTTGGGGATATAAAATGATGCTGCTCGTCACTTTTTGCTTAAAAGTGACATGGATCATCTCACTTTTGCTCAAAAAGTGACACAACAATGTATCTAAGTTAGAGAAACAAATTTGAATCAAAATCATCTATGTGGTTGATTTGAATGCGATGTTAACTTGATATTTGTTGTTCATTATGAAATGACATGAATTATTGAGCATTGACCAAGCATTAATGTATTGTTGTTTGTGGCTTGGAGATAAAAAAGTGACGTGCTCTGTCACTCTTTGCTTAAAAAGTGACATGGTCTGTCACTTTTTACTCAAAAAGTGACATAACAATGTATCTAAGTTAGAGAAACAAATTTGAATCAAAATCATATCTGTGGTTTATTTGAATGCATGATTTAACTTGATATTTGTTGTTCATTATGGAGTAACATGAATTGTTGAGCATTGACCAAGGATTAATGTATCGTTATTTTGTCTTGAAAATGAATTGAGGCATGGAGATAGAAAAGTGACATGCTCTATCACTTTTTGCCTAAAAAGTGACATGGTCTGTTCCTTTTTGCTCAAAAAGTGACACAACAATCTATGCAAGTTAGGGGCACAAATTTGAATCAAAATCATCTATGTGGTTGATTTGAATGCAGAATTTAACTTGATATTTGTTGTGCATTACGAAGTGACATGAATTATTGAGCAAAACCAAACATTATTGTATCGTTATTTTGTATTGAATATTAATTGAGGCTTGGAGATAGAAAAGTAACATGCTCTGTCACTTTTTGCTCAAAAAGTGACACAACAATGTATGTAATTTAGAGAAACAAATTTGAATCAAAATCATCTCTGTGTTTGATTTGAATGCAGGATTTAACTTGATATTTGTTGTGCATTATAAAGTGACATGAATTATTGAGCATGATCATTCATCAATGTATCGTTATTTTGTCTTGAATATGAATTAAGGCTTGGAGATAGAAAAGTGACATGCTATGTCACTTTTTGCTTAGAAAGTGACATGGTCTATCACTTTTTGCTCAAAAAGTGACACAATAATATATGCAAGTTAGGAGAACAAATTTGAATCAAAATCATCAATGTGGTTGATTTGAATGTAGGATTTAACTTGATATTTCTTGTGCATTATGAAGTGACATGAATTATTGAGCATGACCAAACATTAATGTATCGTTTTTTTGTCTAGAATATGATTTGAGCCTTGGGATTAGAAAAGTGACACGCTCTATCACTTTTTGTCTAAAATTTGACATGGTCTGTCACCTTTTGCTTAAAAAATTACAGAACATTGTATGCAAGTTAGACAAACAAATTTGAATAAAAAATCAACTATGTGGTTGATTTTAATACAGGATTTAACTTGATATTTGTTGTGCATTATGAAGTGACATAAATTATTGAGCATGACCAAACATTAATGTATCGTTATTTTTGTCTGGATTATAAATTGAGTCTTTGGGTTAGAAAAGTGACATGCTCTGTCACTCTTTGCCTAAAGTGACATGAACTCGTCACTTTTTGCTCAAAAAGTGACACAACAATGTATGCAAGTTAGGGAACAAATTTGAATCAAAATCATCTATGTGGTTGATTTGAATGCGTGATTTAACTTGATATTTGTTGTGCATTACGAGGTGACATGTATTATTGAGCATGACTAAATATTAATGTATCGTTATTTTGTCTTGAATATGAATTGAGGCTTGGGGATAGAAAAGTAAGATGATCTGTCACTTTTTGCCTAAAAAGTGACATGGTCTGTCCCTTTTTGCTCAAAAAGTGACACAACAATGTATGTAAGTTAGGAGAACAAATTTGAATCAAAATAATCTATGTGGTTGATTTGAATGCATGATTTAACTTGATATTTGTTGTGCATTATGAAGAGACATGAATTATTAAGCATGACCAAACATTAATGGATCGTTATTTTATCTTGAATATGAATTAAGACTTGGGGATAGAAAAGTGACATGCTCTGTCACTTTTTGCTTAAAAAGTGACATAATCTATCACGTTTTGCTCAAAAAGTGACACAACAATATATGCAAGTTAGGAGAACAAATTTGAATCAAAATCATGTATGTGGTTGGTTTGAATGCGAGATTTAACTTGATATTTGTTGTGCATTACGAAGTGACATGAATTATTAAGCAAAACCAAACATTATTGTATCGTTATTTTGTATTGAATATGAATTGAGGCTTGGAGATAGAAAAGTGACATGGATCTATCACTTTTTGCTAAAAAAGTGACATGGTCTGTCACTTTTTGCTCAAAAAGTGACACAACAATGTATGCAATTTAGAGAAACAAATTTGAATCAAAATCATCTTTGTGTTTGATTTGAATGCAAGATTTAACTTGATATTTGTTGTGCATTATAAAGTGACATGAATTATTGAGCATGATCAAACATCAATATATCGTTATTTTGTCTCGTATATGAATTGAGGCTTGGAGATAGAAAAGTGACATGGTCTGTCACTTTTTGCTCAAAAATGACACAATAATGTATGCAAGTTAGGGGAACAAATTTGAATAAAAAATCATCTATGTGGTTGATTTTAATATAAGATTTAACTTGATATTTATTGTGCATTATGAAGTGACATGAATTATTGAGCATGACCAAACATTAATGTATCGTTATTTTTGTCTAGAATATAAATAGAGTCTTGGGGTTAGAAAAGTGACATGCTCTGTCATCACTTTTTGTTTAAAAAGTGACATGCTATGTCACTTTTTGTAAAAAAATGATGAACAATATATGCAAGTTAGACAAACAAATTTGAATAAAAAATCATCTATGTGGCTAATTTTAATGCAGAATTTAACTTGATATTTGTTGTGCGTTATGAAGTGACATGAAATATTAAGCATGACCAGACATTAATGTATCGTTATTTTGTCTTGAATATTAATTGAGGCTTGGGGATAGAAAAGTGACATGCTATGTCACTTTTTGCTCAAAAAGTGACATAACAATGTATCTAAGTTAGAGAAATAAATTTGAATCAAAATCATCTCTGTGGTTGATTTGAATGCAGTATTTAACTTGATATTTGTTGTTCATTATGAAATGACATGAATTATTGAGCATTGACCAAGCATTAATGTATTGTTATTTTGTCTTGAAAATGAATTGTGGCTTGGAGATAGAAAAGTGACGTGCTCTGTCACTCTTTGCTTAAAAAGATACATAGTTTGTCACTTTTTGCTCAAAAAGTGACATAACAATGTATCTAAGTTAGAGAAACAAATTTGAATCAAAATCATCTCTGTGGTTTATTTGAATGCATGATTTAACTTGATATTTGTTGTTCATTATGGAGTAACATGAATTATTGAGCATTGACCAAGCATTAATGTATCGTTATTTTGTCTTGAAAATAAATTGAGGCTTGGAGATACAAAAGTGACATGCTCTGTCACTTTTTGCCTAAAAAGTGACA
Organism: Forsythia suspensa; assembly: GCA_023638005.1. Lineage (NCBI taxonomy): Eukaryota > Viridiplantae > Streptophyta > Magnoliopsida > Lamiales > Oleaceae > Forsythia > Forsythia suspensa. The sequence goes on from JALRMA010000393.1 coordinate 14,985, forward strand.
TGGTCTGTCCCTTTTTGCTCAAAAAGTGATACAACAATGTATGCAAGTTAGGGGAACAAATTTGAATCAAAATCATCTATGTGGATGTGTTCGCGCCTTTGTGCTGGTATCTTCATCTTATTTCTGACCTAGTTTGTGCAAAGCGGTCTCACATTTATTTGTTGTGAATTATGGAGTGACATGAATTATTGAGCATAGTCAAGCATTAATGTATCGTTTCTTTTGTCTTGAATATGAATTAAGACTTTGGATATAAAAGTGACATGCTCGGTCATTTTTTGCTTAAAAGTGATAGAACAATGTATGCAAGTTACACAAATAAATTTGGATCAAAATCAACTCTGTGGATGATTTAATTGTAGGATTTAACTTGTTATTTGTTGTGCATTATGAGTGACATGAATTATTGAGCATGATCAAAACATTAATGTATCATTTTTTTGTCTTGAATATGAATTGAAGCTTTGGATAGAAAAGTGACATGATCTCTCACTTTTGCACAAAAAGTGACAGAACAATGTATGCAAGTTACACAAAACACGTTTGGATCAAAATCATCTATGTGGTTGATTTAAATATGCAAGATTTAACTTGTTATTTGTTGTGCATTATAGAATGACATGAATTATTGAGCAAGACCAAACATTAATGTATTATTTTTTTGTTTTGAATATGAATTGAGGCTTGAGGATAGAAAAGTGACATGTTCTGTCACTTTTTGCTCAAAAAGTGACAGCATATTGTATGTAAATTATACAAACATTTTGGATAAAAATCATCTATGTGGTTGATTTAAATATAGGATTTAACTTGTTATTTTTGTGCATTATGGAGTGACATGAATTATTGAGCATGATCAAGCTTTAATGTATCATTTTTTGTCTTGAATATGAATTGAGGCTTAGGATAGTAAGTTTGTGCATTTGAAAAGTGACATAGTGTGTCACTTTTTTATTAAAATGTCACACAGTGTCTTTTTGGATTACTAAGAAAAGTGACACACAGAACAATGGATACAAAGTGACAGAACAACTTTGAATCACAAACTTCTAATATATCACATTTTTGTGTTTTAAATTGATATTTGTTTTGCATTAGAGTGACATGTCTTAATGAGGATGATCAAACATTAATGTATTTTTGTCTTGAATGTGAATTAATGTATTGGATAAGAAAGTGACATGCTCTGTCACTTTTTTAGTAAAATGTCACACACAATCTAATTTTAGTTTTTTTTTAATAGAACACTTGTTTCAAGGATAAAATGTGCTTATAAAAAATTTTTAATTGATATTTCAATATTACTCCCTACTCTTTTATGTTGAATATAAATTAAGTTTGTGCATTTAAAAAGTGATATGGTGCGTCACTTTTTAATGAAAGGGTCGCTTTGGATTACTAAGAAAAGTGACACATTCTGTCATTTTTTTTATTTGAGAAAGTGACAACAACTTTGGATCACACACTTCCATCTGGATCAAATTTTTTTTTTTTGTGTTCTAAATTAATATTTGTTGTGTATTATTGAGTGACATGCCTTATTGATGTTGTTCAAACATTAACGTATTTCTTTGTCTTAGGATAAAAAATTGACATGTTCTGTCACTTTTAAGTAAAAGGTCACACATAATCTAATTTGAGTTTTTTAATAGAACACTTTTTTTAAAGATATAATGATGTTGTAAAAACCTTTTAATTGATATTTCGATATTACTCCTACTTTTTTGTATTGGATGTGAATTCAGTCTGTGCATTTAAAAAGTGACACGGTGTGTTATTTTTTAATTAAAATATCAATTAAGTTCGCTTATTAAAAAGTGACATAAACAACATTTTTTAACTAATTAAAATTATTCATGACAAATTCACAATGTGTCTTTTAAATTAAAAACACATTAAATGACGTGCTCATACAAGCTAAATATAGCAGTTAGAAAATGAACTCACTAATCCACTTTATCTTTTAATTCTCATTTTGGTTTCATGTTTTTGGTAATACTTTTTTACTCATCAGTTATAGGTTCTTGGTATCATTTCAAATTATTCATTGTAAACTTTATAACACATCTATTGGACTCACTCAGTATAATTAAAATATAAAAGATCACCAAAAATTGAAATTGAGTGAACCTTAAGTAATTGTTTTATAAAAAAATTAAAAAGTGACTTTTTTTAAGAAAAACTTGGGGTTGAATTTGATTATATATTGGTTCCAACTCTAATTTAACCGTAAAAGGCATCTCCATATTTTAATGTCCGTAATTTTCAATTTTTAACTTTAAAACCGTACATGGCCTAATTTCCCCATAAAAAAAATTTAATGCCCTCATTAATAAGAT
>JALRMA010000394.1:0-29678 GCA_023638005.1 Forsythia suspensa
AGGTGGTGGTGGGTCAAGATTGTGAAGAATTTTTTTTTAATTATTATTTAGTAATTGGTAGAGTGGCAAATGGGCTAGATGGATCGCCCAACCCGAAATTAGACGGTCATTTAAAAGATTGGATTGGGCTAATCCGACCCGATTTACATGGTCATTATTTTTGGACCACATTACTTACATTTTTAACTTATTTTTCAAAATAATTACTTATAATTTTGTAAAAAACAAAACAAAACAAAATAAAAGCTCGCCTAGTTTTTATTTGATCAATTTTGAAGTGTTTGAAGTGTGGGGGGGACTTGGGCAAAAAAATTTATCAAGCCGGTCCAGATTGGTTAGTTGATCTAGAACTAAATTGACCTAATTTTTATTTGATCAATTTTTATTGGACCACCATTGACCAGGCAGACTGCTATCTGGCTAGCCCATTGAGTGGCCCATTTGCCACCTCTAGTAATTGATATGAAAATAAATTAAAATTTTAAATTGATAAAATTTTGATCATAGGTATAATTTTTTGTTAATTAATGGACCACTGGACAAAATCAGTAGAGACTCTAAGAGCCCATTTGTTTTCAATTTTGATTTTGCTAAAAGTTAAAGTCAAAATCAATAATTAATTTTAACAACACATTTTATGGTCCCACAACTTTTCAACCACACATTTCAACAACTTTACTAAAAATTTGATTTTAATCAAACACATTTTAAATGTCATTTTGGTGAACAAAATTAAAAATTTTGGGACTTGATGACACACTTTTATTATATTAAGTGTAAATCGTAAAAAATAAAAGATTTAGGACTTATTTGTATTTTTGAAAAGGTTTATGAGTTATTTTAATTTATTTAAGTTATGGGTAAAATTGTCAAAATATTTGAGGTCATATGTGTTAGGATTAAAAGTTATGGAACTTTTCAACACTTTTGAAAGATTAGGGACTTTTCTGCAAATTTTCCTTTACAAAAGTTAGGACCATTTGTGCAAAGAAGCCCTTTAAATAAAAATTTATACCGTCAATTTTCACGGTGATATGGATGGAAAATCATGAAAAGGACCATTGACGCAAAAACATTTGAAATAGGGGCTAAACCGCCAAAAATAAAAGATAGGTCCTCAACCCGAAGAGTGCAAAAGTCAGGGACCATTTGTGCAAATAAGCCGATGTCGAGATGATCAAATCAATTATGATGTAAATACGATATTTTTAAGTCTTCGATTCGAATTTAATTATGTAATATTTACGGAAAGCGAGATTTCGGTTCGTTTGCCGCTAAAAGTTTCAAGTTAGAAGTACCAAGTTTCATTTTTCTAAAATTTCCATCTTAGTGTCTCTACTTTGAAAAATCATAACATATGATACGGTTGGATTTTTGAGTGAAATCGATGGCTATGGAAAGCCATATATGTGGTCTAATAACAAAATTGGAATCACTCAAAATTCCATTGTATGAATTTATCATGAACGTTTAAGAAGACGCCTTAAGGCACCGGAGACTTTTTCAAGCAACTTCGCTATCATTTTCTCCTACCAAACAGCGTAGCTAAGGTTTGAAATTTTACCATGTTGTAGTATTTAGTCCCTAGTATCTACAGTTCCATTTTAGAGTTTTGAAATTTTTTGTATGGTCAAATAATTTGTGCGACACCTATCACGAAATAGGCAAAATCATAGAAACTTAAAGAAAATCATTTTTCCCTTGTGCGGTTGTTATCTTCGCAAAAGTTATATTTTTAAAATCATTCAAGGTACGAAATTATTATTTGGAGTCGTCAAATATAGTTTAGAGATTATCTTAGTGACCCTTTGGGAAGAGAAAATCCGAATGTTACATCAACGCCTCCGATGAACTCCAAATAAGCTCAAATTCTCCATTTTGATCCTTTCAACCAACGTTGTAATCGACCAACTACCTAATACTACTTAGGCTTATCAAACAACACTTTTACCTATATACGTGATTTTCCGAGTAATGTTTGGTAGATTCTCACGTGTTACTCATCCATTCGACATTTTGTTCTCAACTCTTCTCACCAATCCTAGGTGATAAAAGCTACCTTTAGCTACGAGCCATTGTTCATTCGGAAAATCTTGAAAACAATGTTCGACTTGCATGTTTTACGCATGTAGCTAAGCGTTCCTTTTGAGCCACGATCAAACACTTCTTTCCATGAACTTTGCTTCTCTTTCGATTTTTGATAGTTTGTTAAGTTTAGTGATTGGTATCTAATAGATTAACAATCTATTCACCCAACTAATCCACTCGTAAAGAAAAGTTGTTAAAGTTGCATGGACGCTTATTTTCCTTAATTCGTGTCAAAGGAGCTTAAGTGCTTGTTTTCATGTCGAGATTTATTATAGCGATCTACAATAAAGTAATACTCGAATGCAATTAGATTAAGTGCTTGATGTCGATGCTTGTGCAATTAGATTACGTGATTCACATATACATCACCGAACTTAAAAATATTTTTAGCTCTTCGTGTACAACATAAAATGTCCTCCATCCATCACTATTGACAATTCCGTCACTTGGATTTAACGGATCTGCCAACGTGGCAGACGGATGTCGTTCCAAAAATTACTGTACTTTTTAGCGTGTCACGTATATATCACTGAACTTTAAAATATTTCTAGCTCCTCACCATGCAATATGAAAATGCTCTACATCTGTCACTATTGATGATTCTATCAATTGGGTTTAACGGTTGTGCACGGGCGAGACGGATGTCAAAAGTGTCTTCAAATCGCCAATCGGTAAACATGTGGATGCGATATTGAAGTCGCATGTTGTGAAACATGTTTTACCAATATGATAATATGAGATTAATTCCAATTCCCAAATCAATTTCTTTTCCAAACCGAAAAACCCTAGCCCCACGTCGTTTGCACATTTCTTCTTCATCTTGGACATAGCTACCCCCCGGTATGACCACAAAGGATAAAGAAATTCAAAATGTCGTAATGGAGGAACCAATACAGTAAGTGAATATTTTTTAGTTGCTCGTATTTTTTCATACGTCGCTACGTTAGCGAACCTTTAAACCCAAGTGACAAAATCATCAATTGTGATGAATGGAGTATTTTCAATTTGTATAATGAGGAGCTAGAAACATTTTAAAGTCCATGATGTATCGTGACACTCTAAAAGTATAGCGATTTTTGGAACAATTAACCCTATAATATATATATTTTGTTAGTCAACGAGAATATTTATTAAATAGAGTACTTACATGCTTAACTTCACCAAAACATATAATAAAATAAAATTAAACGAAAAATAATTTATATATATATATAATATATATGTATATACAAAAAATTCAAAAATAATATATATACACACACACACACAAAAGAATTCAAAATAATATATATATATATATATATATATATATATATATATATATATATATATATATCTTGAATTGTTTTGTGGTGTGTTATATATTTATACACACACACACACACACACACACACAAAACATTTCAATATATGTACAAAAACCAATTGAGAACATCCGCCAAACACTTGCCCATCAAATTTCTCCCTTTAACAATTCTCCCAATCAATGTCAATAATCTCATAAGGAAAATGATTATATTTTTCCATCTCAATCCAATAGCACAAAAATCTTACCAAAGTTACATTCTAAAACCTAAGTACATAAATCAAACACCCGTTGTTTTCTTTATCCATAAATTAGCAAAATTGGTGTTCAATTGATCGGTTGCCCGACATCTCGGCTCGTGTTCTCTGCTCAAGTTCGAACTAAGGTAGGAATTCTTGTATTCAATTATTAGTTTAATTTAATCCCATCATTTTTAATCAATTACATGGGTTATTATAACATGTTGTAATTATGTGATTCTTGTGTGTTTTATATTGTATTTGCATTCTATTTTCTCATATTTATGAATATATTGAGCAATTGACTGAATAGATTGTGCCCTTTCACGTGTTATAGAAAGATCTTGCTCTTCAATTCAACTAATTGACAATGTTGAAGTTTCACTTCATAATTTTGTGTTTCGAGATTTTGTGTTTTGAGAATCTTGCCAACTTCCTCACATTTGTAAATCAATTACTGTACATAGTATTCATCTACTGTTCTTACCCCTGCCTTCGGATAGTTGGAAAAATTGGAGATGACATGAGTTAGCTTTTGCCTATCTATGAGAGGGTGTGAGAAAAGTCTGCCTAATTATATTGGAATATTGGTGCAATTTATAAAAGAACAAAGACCTCTGTAAAACAAGGCTTTAGACTTCTTTGGTAAAACATAGACCATTTTTTCGCCAAATTGTTTGGGTTGCAGAGAAGGGTAAGGCTGCTCCTTTGAACTCTCTATGCTTGCAAATAAAATGTTCATAAGTTCAAAGAACTGGAGAATTCCTGGCTGCTGTGCTTCAGCCACGGAACCATCCAGGAATTCTCTCCGGATTGCCTGCAGACTCGCTGGTCTGCTACACAAGTCAGTTTTCTGGTCTTAGCTCAGCTCCCCACGTCTTATCCTTGGAAAATTTCTGTTGTGCTACACAAGTCACTTTTCCTCACTCTAGTTTCTTCAATACTACATCTGCTAAAATGTCAAATGCAACTAACATGCACCTCTTCTAATCAATCTGAAAATTTCGAGCAATTTAATTTTTGAAACACAAGAACTTCAATATATGTTCTTGCTACAAGAAAACTAAGGAGATAACTCTTTGCCTGAATGATAACGACAGTTCTTAAGTTGTTACAATTTAATACAGAAGCAAAATAATGCAACATTGCATCAGGTAGAGCTAGCATTTGTTCTCCATTGCTGATACATCAGACATCTAACAGAAATGGCAAAATAAAATAACAAGAGAGTACTTAAACAAGTATGTTCACAACCATTAAGTCTTTATTTCCAGTACTTTTCTTCCAAAAGCATTCTTCAGCTATAGGCATCATTCCCAATTAGAATTCTAATCTCCAAAGCTGAAACAAATATTAATTTAGCTTCTTCAGCTATAGGCGGTTGATAAATATGGGGTGATGAGTTCTGCAAAATACACTTTGAACAAGAAGAAATTGAAAAACAAGAAACATAGGATTTCCAACTTTTTTAAACACCCCAATTTTATCTTCATTCTCCACATGTAGCAGTAGTGTTTCCTTTCTCTGTCTCTCTGTGTGTGCGTGTGTGCCTTAAGCAGAAATCTGAAGGCATCACCTTTTCAAATTTGATTACATAATAACACCAGATAATTATGTTGATACCTGCATTCTGTTGGTCCGATAATAACACCATATAATTACAAATGTTCAGCGGATTACTTGTTTGCTTGTGAATTTTAGGTTAAAATATATATATATGAATTTTTTTCTTTGTAGATAATGGCATCTCGAACAAGACCTGGCAAGAAAAGAGAGTTGTTGCCACATCGTCGAGTGACTGCGAAGTTTAGTCATGAACGGATCATACAAGGGTTCATTATCCTAGACAACTCCTCAAAGTAAGATTTGTACTTCATTGTCCCAAACTACTAATGTTCAAGTACCTACTCCATTACCTCACCCTCTTTAAGTTCTTGTCCCATTATCTCAACCTCGGACTTAGGCTCCATCTCAACATATGTCATCACATGAAATGACATTCGCACTGAGACCACTCTTAATTCTGCTGGTATTAATTTATCTTAATATATATGATATAAAATTATCTTGAAGTATACTTTAAATTGATACAATTTTATGTATTATTTATTTTGTTTATAGAATCTCATTCTTTAAATATTGTGTTTTATAAATTCTTATCATTATTTGAAGAGGAAGGGACGTTGCCTACAAGAGGCAAGGGCACTGTTGATATCGTCATCGCATGTGGAAAATATCATTAGATATTTCTAAAAGTCGGGAAGAGCTATTGGAAATCAACAAGCACGTTTGGCTAGTGAGTATGGCTACATAGTTCGATCCTTTGCTCCACTCCACTCCACTCCACTCCTGCCCAAAGGTGTATCGACATACGTAAGAAGAGAAAAATACTTTATATGACCGAGTTTTGGTAAGTTAAAAGTAAATTCATGTTTTACAAAATTTTGGTGAGTAGTCATTAGTTTCGATTATATATATATATATATATATATATATATATATATATATATACTCTTTTCTTTTTCTTTTTAAGGAAAAATTCAAGCTTGATTTAATAGTACAACATGTCTTTAAATGTGTAAACGATACGTTAGCGAGGCGATATCGTAATTATCGATGTAGATTGAAAGAAAAATATTTTAATAGAAAATTATTGGATGATGCAATGAAGAATCACCCAACTCATATGAAGCAAGTAGATTGGGACCGGCTTTGTGAATATTGGTCTACCCTAAATTTCGTGTAATTTTAATTAAAGATGTTATAATTTTGTAAATATTTAGAACAATATAATATAAATATAATGCTAAAATAATGAATATAATTACAAACCATAATAACAATAATAAGAAAATTATAATAAGAGTTAATTTCATTGAAATGTGAATTAATTGCAGGCACTATTACACGCAATTTGTCAAGCCACAACCGTATTAAATATAATTATTGTGGTGGATCAAAATCATTTGTTGCACGTCTTGAAGAAAATGTTATTTTTTTCTTTTCAACTTATAAAAGTAAAGAGATTTATATAACATGAAGTTTATTATTTCAAATAGAGAGCAATTACTAAAGATAGCACACGATGAGAAATAGACCTTTATTATGAGACTCATTACAATGAGAACAAAGGATGGGTAAATGATGAGGTACGAACAAGATATGTAAGTATATTAGCCTTTTATTCTTCTTCATTGACATTTATTATAATGTTCATAATATATTTTTCCTATTTTCTCTTAACCTATATATAGGAGAGAATGCTTGAGATTAAAGAGCAACATGTCCCAGAAGAAAGTCAAGCTCCAACTGAATTTTAGATAATGCAAGAGGTTTTAGAAAATGTAGAGGTTACATTAGAGGTCTTGGACATGGTCCAAAACCTGCCTCAAGCCACGGTACTATTGATTTGACATCTACTCATACGAGTCAATAGCCTTCAGAGCAAATAGAAGCGAAGCAAGAATTAGTAGATATCGTGCTAAAATATCTCAATTTGAGACATTAATAGACGATTATATCGGGTCAAGTTGGCATGTCTTCACAACCATCCATGGCATCGCCTACGACATATATAGGTGTCACAAATTTACTTATTCATTTGCTTTAATTATTGAGACATCTATTTTCCATTTTATGGATTGATATATTTAGTTAGGCATTTAACATTTATTTGTTCTCTTTTATGAGATACTACATTTCAGACAACAACTTATGAAGGGGTGGGCTGAATTCGTATTGTTACTATTTTATTATATTTCAATTACCCATGATTAGACGATGACGATAATTCTCTATTTGGTTATATGGTTATGCTATTTTATTGCTACTATGTGTATCTTGTGCATTATATAGTGTATTGTTCAAGGAAATGTCAGGTTTTTATTCCTTTCTAATCTACAAAAATGTTACTGCTAAAATTTAAATAGTAAGACATAAATTACACACGTACATGTACTAGCTTAGCAACTATGCCCTCTACAAGTGGCTAGAATTTCATTGCACTCCATGTCTCCATCTACACCAAATATTAATTAGTATGTTACAATCCAACTATGTACCCATTTTTCAATGAACTGCTTCCAATCATAATTTTTGTATCTCGATCATATATCTTTGTATTATGTAGTTTGTTTGTGCATATAATCATTTTCCACTTTTATTTATGATTTCCAGAGTATTTGTTACCAGCAGTTGAGCATTACCGTTGGACCTTGTTGGTGAGATTTATATGGCTTTTCATTGTAGTGAAAGTCAAGTTGTATCATTTTCCACGGAGTATCATTTTCCCAAATCCTTTTCCAGTTCCACAGCTGCATTAGATCCCTTGTTTTAATTACTGGTTGCTGTCATATCTTCATATGTGATATGAATGTGAATACAATTTTCTCCACAAGGAAGATTCCTTTTCCTATGGTACGTCAAGTAACAGATCAAGTGAAGACAACGTAGGGCGTGTAGCTTAGAGGATTAGAATGTGTGGCTATGCCCATGGTATCAAGGATTTTGAAGCCCTTCCTCACCTAATTGGCCGGAAAGGAAATTTCCTTCTCCTCTAGAATTAGCAAAATAATGATGGAGACGGTAGACCAAACGCTATGGAACTTGGGTGGGTTGTAGGCTTTTTGGATGATTTTCTCTTTAACTGTATTATTTATCATGAATGAGGGAATTATTACAGTGTGTACCCAGCATATCAACATGTTCTTTTGTTTTTATGCCTCATGCTCTTCCTCATCCAGTCTTTGGTACTAAGCAGAGCAAGTACACGCACTAGTAGCCAAAATTCCTTCCTAGTCATTAATATATCTGCCCGTGGCTATTTTGGCCTCTTGAGGGATGAATGACTGCATGTTTGAAATGTTGCTAGTACATCTTGGCTAGATGTAAATAGGGCCAGTGCTATAAAACAAAGGACTCAAAGACAGATAGTGAAATGTAGAACACATTTAAAGTTTCCAGACGAAGCAAAGCTATCTTTAGAAATATAAAGATCTTATAAGCAAACTACTTTGTAATGTCAACGAGAGGCTCAGTTGAAAAGGCGCTGATGAAATAAAGACCCACCCCTAGTTCAAGGAAATTGACTGGGACAAAATATATCACACGGAAGCTGCATTCATCCCTGAAGTCAATAATGAGCTGGACACCCAAAATTTTGAGAAATTTGAAGAGGCTGATATCCAAGCTCTCACTTCATCAAAATTTGGTCCATGAAGAAAGATGATTTCGTCCAAAGATGTTAATTTTGTTGGTTACATGTAGCGATTTTATGTCTTTAATAACTCCGAAAGTGCACGGATCGCTCAAGTAATAAAGTGGATATTGAGTCCAAGTATCGTTCCGAAGATTTAGATAGTTCGGTTCAATTATACTAACTTTAACCGAATCTAATGAACTTTTGAATGTTTGTTTCTTAAACTAATTAAAACATGAACTAAAATTAATTAACTAATTATAAATCAAACGAATAAGAAATTAAACTAAATGAGAATTACTTTAAAATTGGAAAAGAAAATAAAATAAAAGTGTACTAGGATCTCGAATCCACTTATATCAATTATCTTTAACCCGAACCATTAAATTTGATAACATGATTTACTTATGAAGATCAATATTCCTAATTTAATTTAACAATCTCTTTCGAGTAGAATTAAACCTATTCCTATATGCAACCCGACTATATTTCTATGACGAATGCGAGCATACAAGAATGCATTAGAATTTGTGAATACTTAGAGATCACGTAAAGCATAGCGGTATATTTCTATCCCTATCGGACTCTCGACAATTAATATATGTATAACCTATTTTCCTTCTCTCGAAGGTAAAACAAGCCACAAGAATCATACAACTATTACGCATATAATTGTAGATGAAGAGAAAATCAATATCAATTGTACAAAAATAAAAACATGCTTAAATATCAAAAACTAGGTTCAAGAATTAAAGATTCATGATACAAGCTTCATCACGATCCTACCACTATTTAATTCTAGCCTAGCATACTAATAATCGAAAATAAAGAAGAGATGAAAATATGGAGTTCATCACCGAATAAGAAGAAAATAATTGGGAGAGAAAATATTGAACTTGATCTTCGCTTTTAATCTTGAAAGGATGAATCTTGAACTTCGTTCTTGATTTGTCTCCGTTCTTCTCTCCAAATTCGGCTCCTCCAAAATTCCATTGATATGAGTTAATAACTCATATTTATATTACCCTAATGGTGCCACAAAATATCTCAAAAATCATTAAAATCGCGTCCCAAAGGTTCCCTAATTGAAGTTGAACTCAAAAGGAAAGAAAAATCCACGTCATCAACATTACACCGGGCGATCTCGGTGCAAACCCGGCGATCGCCGGTTAGTTGAAATGCTCTGCTGATGAAATTACGTGCCGGGCGATCGCCTTATTTAAGCTCGGCGATCGCCCACTCTGTTTCATCTGCAGTGTGCTTTTCAAATAGTCATAACTTCTTGTAGGAAACTCCAAATTGAGATCCGTAAACGTGTTGAACTCGTAATTTAATTATATTTCCAATGGTATATCATTTGCCTTTTGGATATTTCTATATCAAAAGTTGTGCTCGAATTTCCCACATGCTCTGTAGGTAGTTTCTCAATTCGGTTCTTTAGCTTTACGGTGTTTGATCCATTGATTCAACTCTTCATTGTCACTCCAAAACACCTTAAACTTATTGATTTTATCTTCTTCCTCATGCTCCAATGTTTGGCTCTTAATATTCACTTCAAAACTCCATTTACTTGTCGATTTCACCAAGTTGTTGCTCTTCCGTCCATTCTTCTCCAATTGCTATTAAACAGTCCAAAATCGAAATATGAAGATTAAAACACAAAATTAAGTAATAATTCAATAAAATGACGGAATAAAAGCTTAGTTTAAAGGTCCTAATAAGTGCACAAAATGCACTTATCAAACACCCAAACTAAACCTTTGTTCGTCCTCAACAAAAATAAAAATAAACTAGAACTTTAAACTAAGCTAAAAGAATGAACACGAATGTAGTTAATGTTAAGTTTCTTACTAAATGCCTCAAGTTTGAAAAATAAAGTAACACGTTTAGAAAGAGATCAAACAACACAAAATATTTTCACTTATCCAATGCTCGACCTTTAGTGAGTGTGTGATTAGCCAAAAGTTGAACTTACACATGTACTAGACCACGACCAATATTGTGTTGTTGATACTTTTACAACCTCGAACCCTTTGTAGTCATTTATTCCCTACACCCACTACAAGAAATTTCACTTTTAACAATAAAATTTTTGTCGAGAAAGTCATTTTAGGTTGTTTTGTCGAAAATGATCGTCGAGAGACTTTACAAGACCAAAATTTTTGTTGTTAAAATGAAATTTCTTGTAGTGACCTCTCAAAATTATCACACTTCTAAAGCTTTTCTCCAATCCCGAGGTGTTCTAACAAATTTGGTTCCTATTGATTAACACAATGCTTTTTCAAATAAAGTGGTAAAATTAGAAACTTGTATTCCTAGAACTAGGATGGTGAGTGATTTCTAAATTCTTATCTTCGATCTCTTAGGTTCTAATCTAGCAATCCTTACAGTACTTTAACTTCTTTTATTTTATTCAACCAATATAAATGATCTTACATCTTGTGCAATACTTCTCTCTCACTAGCTTTCTATGTGACCCTTGTAGCGAGCTTTGGGCGATGACTCCCAAGTCGATGACCATAGGGCACCGGTTTTGAAATACCCTAATGACTTAATTGCTCGAGTCCCAGTGCTATAAGAGAAGTGAAGATGTAAATTTGTTTTATTTTTAATTTTTTATTTTTAATTTTTTTTCGGTGACTCATGTAACGAGCTTTGGGTGATGACTCCCAAGTCGATGACTTTAGGGCATCGGTTTTAAAATACCCTAACAGTTTAATTGCTCGAGTCGATATTTTTTTCAGTGATTAGTGCTCGATTTAAATTCCTTGACTACAACCTATTCAACCAAAGATGAGATCTAGAAACCCAAACCATCAAAATTCCACAAAAACATGTACTAACTTTAACACCCCAAACTGTTCTCAAACAGGTTTGGTTACTAGTCTAAGAATTTAGGAACGAAATTTTTCACAATGATCTAAGTCAATAATATCAACACATACACTCAAGTCATGTTTCCAATAAGTGATAAGTCAACAGTGGCTACGTACTTCAAATCTAGTCTAACATGGATAAGTGTTCAGGTAAAAGCATGAATTAAAGTGTTGTCTAATATTCTAACTAAAATGTACTCAAATTCAAACAAATCTCATCATTGGCGAAAGATATTCAATAATAACTATGAAAGATTTTTTTTTTTTACGTTATATAGACCCGAATAATAAGCAAATTCAAAATAATTAAGTATTCGATACTTAACCCACCCCAAACTAAAACATTATATTGTCCCCAATGTAATAGCAAAATAAAGCAAATAGATGAGGGATAAAGTCAGGTACTCCCGGAGATAGATGTGGAGAAGATGGATCTGGCTCATTGAAGGTTCGATTGAAGTGGAATTAGATGTGGAGTTGGGACTCTTGCAAAGTAGGATATCCTGCGATTGACATAATAAAGATTTTTAAGGGCATTAAATAATAAATAAAAAACTAATAAATTAATTAAACCGATTAAAACTACTATAACATAAAGCAAGTAAATAAAGGGTTAGAAAATGGGTTGCCTCCCATTAAGCGCTTATTTATAGTCATTAGCTTGACTTATTGTCGATTGCTCACGACTCTAAATAGTACTTTTGAGGACTTTCTTTGCTTTTATCTATTGACTTTGCGCCATTTTTCATTTATCCTCAAAATTTTGAATTTGTGATCCCCATACAAATAAGATTTTAGTGTAGCACATTGCTCGAACACAACCACGAAAATTTCAACTTCTTCATCGATCTTGATCACAAAATCAATTTTAGAAGAGATAGAAGAGTAGGAGAATTGCTTGTCGACTCATGCTTTTGTAATCTCGAGGAAGTGGGATCGAAGCTCATATAGTTTGATACGACAGTTGCCTTAACTGTGGTGTATCTCGAACTCTTTAATATATGTTGTCCTTCGGTTTGTTCCACGTGCTCCTTATCGATGGATGGTTCATTTTCTTTATTTGCAACGACATCTTTCCATGGATTTCTAGTAATTGAACTTCACTTTTGGTAGTAACATGTAACACTTTCATTGGGATTCACCTCGCAATAATTGGCAAAGTACCGTGCTCGCCGATAAAGCAACCGCCATCTGTCCCATTTGTGTCTCTAGATTCTTTATTGAAGCACCTTGATTTTGAAGAGTAGTATCTCTCTTATGCATGAACTGTCGGTTCTCGATAAATCTATTGATTGTGTCTTCTAATGATGTACTCTTTTCGTCATTGAACGTGGTGCGAAATTATTCGATTATCTTTCCAATAGAAATTTGGATAGTTTCGCCACCTGGATTATATGTGTTGGAGAAAGCATAATTTTGTGATAATGGCCACCTTGAACATATTCAACTTGCATGGGTTCTTTGTAATAGAATAGGGCATTCGATGTGTAGTGATTTGCCCCACACTCTTCACAAGTTGATTTCTTCGTTTTCATCACATAGTCGATTGTGACATGTTCTCTATTTTGTGTGCCAAAGAATCTATTTGTGCAGATAGTACTTTGACAATGTCTACTTCCTCATAAATCTCTTTACCTGCGCATTGCGATAAAATCTCCAACGAGCATGTTGTCTTCATCAATCTCGAAATTGCATCATATCTCATGACTTTAGCCTTGTGCATTGCAAAGAAATCTCCAACAAGCATGTTATCCTCATCAATGCTAGATTGGCTCGGATGATCCGTGGAGTCAAAAGTCTCCAACTAGCATATTGTCTTCATTGATCTCCGGTATTCCATCTTGTGTTGTGGTCGAAAAAAGACAAATTGAAACGAAATAAACTAAAATAATAATAAAAATTAAATAAATAAAGTTCGAATTAGTGCCAATATAACTGAAAAGAACTAAAACTAAATCCCGAACAGCGCCAAAAACTTGTAGCGATTTTATGTCTTTAATAATTCCGCAAGTGCACGGATCGCTCAAGTAATAAAGTGGATATTGAGTCCAAGTATCGTTCCCGAAGATTTAGATAGTTCGGTTCAATTATACTAACTTTAACCGAATCTAATGAACTTTTGAATGTTTGTTTCTTAAACTAATTAAAACATGAACTAAAATTAATTAACTAATTATAAATCAAACGAATAAGAAATTAAACTAAATGAGAATTACTTTAAAATTGGAAAAGAAAATAAAATAAAAGTGTACTAGGATCTCGAATCCACTTATATCAATTATCTTTAAACCGAACCATTAAATTTGATAACATGATTTACTTATGAAGATCAATATTCCTAATTTAATTTAACAATCTCTTTCGAGTAGAATTAAACCTATTCCTATATGCGACCCGACTATATTTCTATGACGAATGCGAGCATACAAGAATGCATTAGAATTTGTGAATACTTAGAGATCACGTAAAGCATAGCGGTATATTTCTATCTCCTATCGGACTCTACGACAATTAATATATGTATAACCTATTTTCCATCTCTCGAAGGTAAAACAAGCCACAAGAATCATACAACTATTAGCATATAATTGTAGATGAAGAGAAAATCAATATCAATTGTTCAAAAATAAAAACATGCTTAAATATCAAAAACTAGGTTCAAGAATTAAAGATTCATGATACAAGCTTCATCACGATCCTACCACTATTTAATTCTAACCTAGCATACTAATAATACGAAAATAAAGAAGAGATGAAAATATGGAGTTCATCACCGAATAAGAAGAAAATAATTGGAGAGAAAATATTGAACTTGATCTTCGTTTTAATCTTGAAAGGATGAATCTTGATCTTCGTTCTTGATTTGTCTCCGTTCTTCTCTCCAAATTCGGCTCCTCAAAATTCCATTGATATGAGTTAATAACTCATATTTATATTACCCTAATGGTGCCTCAAAATATCTCAAAAATCATTAAAGTCGCGTCCCAAAAGGTTCCCTAATTGAAGTTGAACTCAAAAGGAAAGAAAAATCCACGTTTGTCAACATTACACCGGGCGATCGCCCGATGCAAACTGGGAGATCGCCGAGTTAGTTGAAATGCTCTCTGCTGATGAAATTACGTGCGGGCGATCGCCCTTATTTAAGCCGGCGATCTCCCGACTCACGTTGTTTCATCTGCCAGCTGTTTTCAAATAGCCATAACTTCTTGTAGGAAACTCCAAATTGAGATCCGTAAAAGTGTTGAACTCGTAATTCAATTATATTTCCAATGTTATATCATTTGACTTTTGGAGATTTCTATATCAAAAGTTGTGCTCGAATTTCTCCACATGCTGCTGTAGGTAGTTTCTCAATTCGGTTCTTTAGCTTTCGGTGTTTGATCCATTGATTCAACTCTTCATTGTCACTCCAAAACACCTTAAACTTATTGATTTTATCTTCTTCCTCATGCTCAATGTTTGGCTCTTAATATTCACTTCAAAACTCCATTTACTTGTAGATTTCACCAAGTTGTTGCTCTTTCCGTCCATTCTTCTCCAATTGCTATTAAACAGGTCCAAAACTGAAATATGAAGATTAAAACACAAAATTAAGTAATAATTCAATAAAATGACGGAATACAAGCTTAGTTTAAAGGTCCTAATAAGTGTACAAAATGCACTTATCATTACACATACAAGAATTTCGAAATCATGAATGACTACCAAGTTCCTGGAATGGCTGAACTGAAGAAGAAAAATACCAAGCCGAAGAGGCCAACAATCAAATCACTGTTTGAGGATGCGACAGAAATATCTGAGGGTGGTAGTCCATCATCTCAAGGAAGCTTCTGAAATCTCATGACTCCTCAACATGAAGTTCCTGAGAAGCGAAATAATAAATTCGAGTAAGTTCCTACTCTTTGTAGTGCCTCACTGCCATGTTGCTCATGCTCCAGTTCCTCAAATCAATTGTTGTTTGGCATTATGCGTGAATTGATATGCTATGGGGTCAATGGTTCTTTTATCATGAATGAAGAAAATGCCGTGCTTCAAGCTATAGAACAGCTTATTGTCTTGTTTTCTCTTTAACCATATCCGAGAGTGATGATTGATTTGTACTCTTATTTTTTCGTCTTGTTTTTAAATCAGAGTGTCATGTATAAAAGAACATAAATCAAAGATAGCTAAAATTATTTGTATATGAACAGTACTAACAAGAACTATTCAATTTCAATTTTTTAAATTATTAGCTAAACTTATTACTTTTTAATTGTGATATAATGAGTAAAAATATCTTCATATGTGATGCACTAATGGTTTTTCTCAAAAGTTCTGATTCTGGACGCATTGCTGATTTGTTTCTATGATCTGTAAATTCAAACATGTTTCTTGTATTTTATTGACAATATTTAGTTAAGATAATATCTTTATAAAACTTATGATTATTCCATTCAAATGTAATTGTTTGGATTGCTCTAATTTATCTTAGATTTTGAAGTGGAGATTCATTAGTTATACATCAAAATTTCTGAACCTAATTTTTTAAATTGTGCATTAATGGTCTTGGATTCTATTGCTCCAATCTTTGTGCTACAATATGAAGTTTGGTATAAGATTTTGATTTGGTTTTCTTATACCTTGATTGCTAAACATACTTCTTGCCTTCACCTAATTTTGGGTCCTCCTATATGTGTTCCTGGTTATTTTTGCTTATTCTATGTCCTATCCTCTTTTCCTTTTCTTTTACACATGTCTACACTTCTTGTTTGAAGTTATTTTGCAAATATTATCAACGTCCATGAGGATATTCAGCCATGCTGAAAGACATTGATAATTACAGCTGGTGGGTCTCTTGACGAGTGATTTCCTTGGCCTAGATGCAAAGCATTCGCTTTATCATTTTAGTTTGAATTATAGGCTACTATAAATAATTTTGCAATGTTAGATGGAATTTTTTTCACTTTATCTATCTTGTAAAGAGTGACTAATTGAATTACTAATACTCTAAAGATTGAGTTCCTATATGATTGGAATTTGGAAAATCCACGGTTCTCTGCATCTACACATTTTGTTCCCTAAAAGAAGATCTCATTCAATCTGTCATGATCAGCGCTCGCCGAACGTCTTGGTGCGGCAATCGAGAGCATATTGATGAGAGTGGTAATTTTTCAAGAACGAAGAGCATTTAATCCATTTCTGGACTCAATCACAGCCACACGAACCTATCTTTGGAAGAAGGTCCGTCAAGAGCTTGCACACATATGGAACAAAGCAATGGATAAGACATTGGGACCGTTATTCGCTCTTAGCTCACGTGGATGGTATTTATTCACGGCAACGCACGCATTGCTCGTTGTTAAAACAAAATATGTGTGCTGCCATTTACTTTTTAACAACTATGAATGTACGTTGTCTTTATGAACGGTAGTATTTTGACAACGCTTGCTCGCACGTTGTGGTTTATTATTATTTAGCAACGCAGCTGTCTGTTGCTATATCTTTTAACAACATTTATTGTACGTTGTCATTTAGTTTTTTTAGCAACGCTTTATGTGCGTTGTCATTTAGTTTCAAAGAACGCTCAATGTTCGTTGTTATATCTTTTAACAACGCAATGTGCGTTGTCATTTATATTTAGCAACGTGTATTTGCACGTTGCCTTTAACTATGTTCATTCATTTTCAACAACGTTCTAATGCACATTGTCTTTACCTTGGGTTTTTTTCCTATTACTTTAGAACATATTTTATATATATTCCTGCACAAATATTTACTTTCTCATCATGTCCATAAAAATAACATTGTAAATATAATAAAATTCAATCCAAGAAATCATCAATTTTAACTGAAATTTATACAATATTAATGAAATTTTTAATACAAAATATAGCCCACAAGTTTTTTAAACATACAAAGTTTGGACCAAACCTAGCAAAACACGTCCCGAAAGTTTTTACAATGTACATTTAATCTACAAAAATCTAGCAAAACAAACTTGACAACTAACACCTTTTAATCAACAAATCCTTAACACCAAACATTTGTTGTTCAAGATTCAAGTTCATGGCTTCGATCGATCACCAATGTCCAAACAGGATTGTCGCAAAATGTAAACAAGACTATTTATATCTAGCTCTAGAAATAAAGTGTAACACTTACAACAAGAAGATAATTTTATGAAATTAAACGTGCTTATAAATAACACTTACAAAAAAGAACCAAAAGCGTGCTTATAAAGAAAAGAGTATATCTGAAAAGATTTCGCCGTCTAGTATTAATTTTTGCCTTATTATACGCCAGGATAGCAAGTGTTCCAAGAGCAAATGGTTGATATACAAGAGTAAGGACCGTTGATGGGTGGTAATTGTGCATGGTGAACATTCTCATATCAGGCAAGGATGTCAACAAATAAATTCAATCACCTTGATCAGAATGTAAGAACTGTGCCAAATTGCAACTAAACCATGGTGGAAGATTTAAGAAACTAAAATCTTCTTTCTTTTGTTATAAGAGGTATGCTTTTTAATAATTTCAACTTCTCTTTCTTTATTGATATTGTTCGATTCATCCTATTAAATGTACTTAACAAAATACCTAGTGGCGTGTCCATTTCAACTCACCAATAATGCATACTTGAATAGTCGAACAAATACAATTTTAACATCTTTTCCTTGATCTCGTAAGTTCACCTAACCAACCAACTATGGGTAATTTACAAAGTATCCAATGCTCAAGAACAAGAAATAATCATTTCAATCGTCGTGGTGCACAAGCATAATGTGTCGAAAGGTGTAAGCTAGTGGATTGCTTAATTTAAAGATCTTAGATTCAACATGACTCTCTATACAAGAACAATACACTTCCAATTTAAGCTGCTACTATGAGGCCAATTTAGGATTATAAACATTTATTATTTGAATTGAAAATATCCATTTCATAATTTATAAGCAATTAAATTGGACCTCATAAATAATGCATAAACTGTGGGGTGGAAACAAGGGTTGGCAAGTGGTCACTTTCATTCCGGGGGTGGTGGTTACTTATAAGTATATTAAAATTATAGCAAACCTAAAGCCTAACTGGAGCACCAGATTCATCTTGGTTAGGCATGCTGATTGCTTTTCAAATCAATTCCAGCAGACAATTCACATCTTCAACATTAAAAACCATCTCAATGGACAAAAAACAGCTAATATTATGTATCACACTATGTATTGAACACTGCATATAAACACACCTCACTAAAAACTTAATTAAATCATATATAATCAAATATAAGAGTTAAATTTAGCTCATTTATGAGTGAACAAGTATTTTCCTCCGACAAATCAAGCGATAGCAGATTTTTCTCATCGAGCACCATCTATCACTCTATCATCCGCTTTTAGATCAAAACTAAGTAAAAGTTCAATGGCATGTGATGTAAGAGTTAATAAATAAGTACTTCATGAGTAAATTTACCTTCACAAATAATTTTAATATCGCTTCTTGGCCAAGCAACTCTGATTTCCCAAGGCTTCACTAAGAACTCGAATTTCATCCGTAGGTCTATATAAGTTTAAATTTTCCATGTAGACATTTTCAACCCCAAACCTTCCAATGGGGCCTCGCCCAAGAGGCATGTGATGCACCTTTGTACTTGGGTCCTGTTGATGCAATCTTCCTTCTCGCTACAATTTCTTCCTCATCAAACTTGTACCAATGCAAAGAGTTGACAACGTGTATTTTCCAGATGTGCATTGCCTCCATGAATACCACTTGCTTGTTGTGACTACAAATTGACATTAAACCAATAGAAAACTTGTAAATACCAATTGCACTTGCTGGGTACTTATAGAAAACCTCAATTGCACTTGTAAATACCAATTTTTCATGCTAGCTAAGATTTAGATAAAAACATTAAAAAGCTGATAAAGCAACACTTTGAAATCTTTGAACATATAACTTCAATGTAATTCATGCTAGCTAAGATTTAGATAAAAATAAATCTGGTTATAATTTTTCCATATGGAAAGCAGAGCTAGAATTCACACTATGTATTGAACACTGCAGCTCAGTAAAGATGCCAATAACTCAAACTAGAGCATCAAGCTCCGCCCAGAGAGCATACTGGAAAAAAAGTTATTGGCATCTTTACGTAACCATAAGCATCATCCAAAGCATGGTCATTTATATGGTCATTTAATTTACAGTTGCCAATTTTCAGACTTCGAGAGCTGCTGTAAATTCAACACATCTCTACTAAGGATGACTTCACCAGAAATCTCTATTTTGAACGAAAAAAAGAAAGAAAGTATAAGCCACAAACAAATTACAATTGAGAAAAACATGAAAATCGAACGCTATTGAAGCATAGTGAATTAAGATGTAATTTGCAATTTTTCAGTTTAAGCTCTATTGATTTTTTCACATTGACGCACCATTTGTTAAGTTGATTACCAATCCATAACCTGATATTAAACAGTTAATAGATATGAAGAGATCCATTTAAGAAAAGACCATAAATATATTTAGTCCTAAAGAGTGTTAGACACGCACATGGATAGCATTTTTCAAAAATAATTATGACACCACACCAGCGATGCTGAAATGAAAAATTATACAGTCTTAAAAGATCATCCAACATTTTTTTGATGAGGCAGAGTAATTATTATACAAAGGCCTTTGTCCAAGGATTCGTCAGAAGTAGGAAGAATTTTGATGAGGCAGAGTAATTATTATACAAAGGCCTTTGTCCACAGTAGAACTCAAAGAACAGGTGCAGATTTTTCAATGGGAAAATAACGATGGAGGTTCAGTTGCGAGGGGATATAAAAAAGAATATGGCTTTGGTTCCATCCAGAAAACCACAGCTTGTTTTCTTGGTCTCAGACCAGGACTTTTTAAAAATCTGAGGGCATATATAGGAGATGAAAAGTTGGGAGAACTGAGAATAGTTCACTTCGGCTGAATTGAGGAGAGAGTGAAGCACGTGACTATTAATTCTGTATAGAGATTTGAAAGGAGAGAGAAGAACAACAATGAGAAAGGAGAGAGAAGAACAACAATAGAAATAATTCCATCCTGTTAAAGTCAATATGAGGAAACAAGACACCACATAATTTCATGATAACATGTTATAACTTATGACAACCTGCTAAAGCCTATTTAACTTTTCAATGTCTATAATCTGAATTTATATTAATTAAACAACTATCATAGTAAGACACACTAACCTGAAGAGTGAATGAATGTGAACTTCTATCCTCTGCATTCTTGTTTTGATTCTGTAAAATGATACAAAAATGAAAATAAAGTTCTTATCGTAGTATATATACAATGGTAAAAATGAAAATGATCTCAGTTTTTCACATACTTCAGATAACCCCAGTTAAGGTCAGCCATATATTTACAATATGCATTCCGGATGAGCTCAATAATCATGTCTTCTGTTTAATGCTTTGATGGTATAGGTTCGATTGTCACAAATGGAACTGGCAGCCTACGTCAGTCATAATTTTGACTGGATCAACCACGTTTTCATGGGTATAACAGGTTTCATTTTGCCTGTTGTATAACAAAGATTGTGCCTTAATTCTGCCGATGGTAAAATTACTTGGCAAGTATTCTTATACATTTTAAACAATTTTTGAAAACACTGCCCTACTGTGCTCTGTTTTGCTTGAACACCTTCATCTCACGCTTGCAAGTTTCTACAAGTGATAACTCTTGTAGAAGAACTGTAACAATGTATTATTAAGCTGTCAACAAAGTTAGTTTTATAACTTTTAATAAGAAAGAAAAAATTATATCACAAGATGATTGAGGGTAACCTAATCAAGAACAAGAAAGTTGTACAAAATAAAGAAAAAATGGCAGACAAAAATTGTATGCAAAAGAGAACAACTAGTACACGTCAGTTGAATCAATCAATCGAAGAGTTGGAACTTGGAAGATCATATAAACAGGCAACCCACCTTCAATTTTTACTTTCATCACTATGGCAACCCAACTTGAACACTGTGAAATCCTACCTTCCTCTGCCGAGGTAACTGAACTTACATTACCTTTGACATTTTTAGACATACCATGGTTGTATTTTCATCCAATTCAGCGTCTTTTGTTCTATGAATTCCCTTGTTCTAAGCCCTATTTCTTGGAAACCATTGTTCCAAATCTGAAAGAATCACTCTCCTCACTCTCAAGCACTATATACCATTAGCAAGCAACATACTCTATCCATCAAGCAATGAAAAGCCCGTGTTTCGTTACGTGGTCGGGGACTCTGTTTCTCTAACTATAGCCGAGTCCAGTGATAATTTCAATTATCTTACTGCAAATTATGCACAAGATGTTGATCAATTCTATCCTTTTGTGTCCTCAATTGCCACCCCTAAAGAGGAGGTTGAGTACAAAACTATCCCAGTCTTGTGTCTACAGGTAACTTTGTTTCCAAATCATGGGCTGAGATATTTGTAACTATAACAATTTTTCAATTTTATAAAACTAAGAATTCAATTTAACGCCTCATCTAAAACTTTATAACTAGTTGGACTGTGAGTCGAGTGATGTTCGCTTTTAAGTATATCATCTCTTTTGAATGGAGAGCCCCTGCTTAATTCAAGTCCTCTATTAATGAATTCATCGTTGGATAAATGTGTAATTAGGAAAACTTTAAAATAGTGATGTTCTATTCTGTAGAGTTGAGGAACCTTTAACTAATGGAGCTTTATGAAGTTCCCTAATTGCTGCCACCATCATTCGCTTCTATTCAAGATCCAAAGATATATATACAATGGTATCAGCTTTGTACCTGTTGAGATAACTTGAGAAGCAATTCAACTTTTTCTTCTAGTGCTCCCATCCTTTGTGATTGAGTTTGCAATTGACTTTCAAGTTCTCTCACTCTCCCATTACTTTGAATTTGTGCATCCACCTTTGAAGGTGTAGCGCAAAACCAAGTCCTCTAACCCTTCCACGGCGTTCGTGTCCTAAAACTCGAGCAATAGCATCATCGTGACATCGAATATTCTCATTGGTGTATCAAAGATTGATTGGGCACAATCTTCATCTTTTCTACAAGTATAGAACTCAAAGGTTAAACTAGCATGTAATACATATAATAACTCAAATACTAGTAAAAGAACGTTTATAAAATTCTCATACCAAGGTTTTAAACTCGCCCATTTATTGGTTTTCCATCTTTTCTAAGATGCCCATGAGTCCACACTTTAGTTCTTAACCCTTTGATATTTGGATTCTTTAGTTTCTACAAATCAATCATATGTTTTTTGAATAAGAAAAAAATGAAATCAAATAACAAACGGAATCAAATAAAAAGAAATACAAGTGTGTAATTACCATATCATGAGCCATACGTGGATAACCTTTTCACCCATAGTATGGACAAGCTTCCGAGTAGTTCTCATTCTACTAAACTTGGAACTTTTTTCCTAATAAGGAAATAAAATTAAAATACAACAAGAATCAAATAAAATTTTGTAAGCTACACAGACATTTACTTCAAAGTCACCGAAAAGTCTCTTCGACAAATTTTTTCCAAGCTTCATCGTAGTTTACATTCTTTGGTCTAAGAAGGGCAATGGTACGTGCTCTATTCATTGATTTTGTTAGTTCATTTTTATTTCTTTTCTCATCCTTGATTTGAATGTCCTCCAATAATTTCCCATACTTCTAAACGTCATTTTTGGTGGCAATCACTCACATTGTACCTTTGTCGTAATTATACATAAATACAAATTCAAGACTCAAGACAATCATAAAAGACGGCCACATGTAGATGGATAAGATAAGAAAAGAAAATAAGATGACATACAATAGAGGTCATATACAAGAACTCAGACTGATAAAAGACCAAAGTTCGTTTTTTTTCTTTTCATCTACCAAGGCCAATCTTTAATTACAACTAGCACATGTTCTCGCACTATAGCTCCAACCGTGGATGCAAATTTATCGTAGTTTTTCCCAACTACTTGGCCCAATTCATTGAATTAAGATCCATTCTCGAAAATTGTTTTCGAGACCATTTTCAACACGGTTGGGCCTCTTTTCTTTTTGGAGCATCCACATTGGTTGACTACATGTCTTCCTCATTTGTAATTGGAGTTGATATAGGATTTTCCGGTTCACTAGAAATTGTGACTCCTTGATTTTCATCTCGACTTGGCGGCAAAGAATTACTGACTCTTCTGTTTAGTTAGTCTCTTGGAAGCTTGCTTAGAAGACTATATCAATTCAACACGAAAACAAAAGATAAATGTTATTATTTACAAAAGTTAACAAATATTAATCCAAGTAGCAGCGAGACAAACTTACTTCGACTCATCCATCTTTTTAAGAAGTTCCTTCACACATTACACACACCGTTACATCGGAATAAATTTAGGTCGAGATATATATCAATTAATGCAATTAAAAATTACTTTAGCTACAAAAAATATCAGTTAAAAAAATAAATATATAGAGCAATAAATATTCATTATTCACCGTGACTAATCTATGTATCACATAATATGCCTTGACATCTATCCTTGCATAATTCTCATCCTCATCATTGTTGCCTTCAAATCATGACACATCAAATGGAATAGTTTCCATATGTAGTTTCTTCTTCCATATGTAACGCGTGAAAGCCTCTTGGTGGCGCTTGCAAAGCAACATACCAATTTGATGTTTCATCATCTCTAGAATAAAATATTTGTTTCGCCTGTGATGCCAAAATGAAAGGATCATTTTCAAATTGATTTTGTCCTCATGAAGGTTAACCAAAGTAAATCCATCTTCCTTTTTACTCCATTCACAATATTTGCCCAATCACACTTGAATATTGGAACATGAAAAGTATTATAATCCAAAGCACTATAACATCTTGCAAAACTCCATAATAAACAACTTTTCCAACGACGTGTGCATTATCTTTTGCACTAGATCTACAAATGGTCGTTGCTTCAACTAAAATGCCACTGTTTTGGCGAGACTTTTCTGCATCTTTAGTGTGAAACCGAAGACCATTAATGACAAAACTAGAGTATGACATAGAAAGGCATCTAAGACCACGTGCAAGCCACTTCAAAATATTTGAAACATTGTCGATCATCTATTGAACTTTAATCTATTATAAGTTTAAACATGTTAGGAATAAAAGAATAAATTACGCTTTTAAATTTGAACTTGTGAACACAAGAATATATATTTAAACCTTATCATCCAAACCAGCAAAGAAATGAGTCCATGTGTTTCTTATGCAACAACGCCTCATTTCTTTTCAAGTCTTTTGTCAAAATTCTCGAGTTCATCCATATGCATCCTAATCAAAAATAATATATCAAAAATTAATATGGTCGATCTACTTATAATCTCACAAAGTAGCTATTCAACAAACCAACTTTATGTATGGTTGAACTTCTCGCACTATTTAGCAACACATAGCGATGAGCAACTTTCAACATCTAATCCGATAGTACAAGTGGCTTCCCTTTAGAAATTGTACGCCCAACAACTAAGAAATCGCTTCTCAAATTCTTCATTGCGCGTGCAAGTCTAGAGACTATTCCGTGATGCTTGTTTTATATATTTGCTACAAAACATCGCATTTTCTTCAATAATATATCGTTCACCTATGCACCCTTCGTGTCGTGCGCATTCATAACATACCCTTTCAATACTTTCATATACCTACACAATCAAATCAAAATTTAAATCATATTAAACCAAATTGATAATGAATTTATAACTTTTTGAAGAGCTTAATAAAGTATCACCTCTCAAATGGGTACATCCAACGATATCAGATCCGTCCACACAACGAACTTCTCTTCCAAGGTGGATTGCCAAATGAACCATTATATCAAAAAAGAAGGAGGAAAATACCTTCCAATATACATAAAGTTTCGTAAATATCATCCTCTAATTGTTCGACTTTATTTCTATCTATAACTCCTTGACATATTTCATTAAAAATGAACATAATTTGAAAAGAGAGTTCCTTGGTCCTTTAGGTAGAAGTCCCCGCAATGCAACCTGTAATAATTGTTGCATTAAATGTGACAATCATGAGACTTGAGGCCTATTTTCTTACATCCATCCATTGAAATGCAATTTTCAATATTAGAACCATAACCATCCGGTAATTTCAAATTAGCAAGCCTTTTGCAAAATATTTGTTTTTCTTCCTTTGATAAAGTGTGAGGAGCAGTAAGTAGAATTTATTTCCTCTACTCTCAAGATGTAATTCATGCCTAATGTTCATAGCTTCCAAGTCCTTACGAGAATTAATGCCATCTTTAGATTTTCCTTTCACGTCCAATAGAGTACTAATAATACTCTCACAAATATTCTTTTCCACATGCATCACATCCAGATTATGACGCATAAGTAAAGTCTCGCAATCAAACATCAATGGTGTTATGATATAACATCTAATTAGTATTTAATTAAACATAAAGAAATAATTCAAGAATTACCTTCCAATATGGTAGCTTGAAAAATATTGACTTTTTCTTCCATGTTACATTAGATTGATCTCGTATTCTTCTTCCTCTTTTCTTACCAATTTTTCCCCCAATCGCTTGCAATTTTATCAACTTCAATAGAATCTTCTTCACCACTTTTTATTTTCTACCTAGTACCATTTTCAATATGTCCATTAAACCAGCTCCTTTTAATACGTGAATGGATGACCAAAGGTGAGAAATCTTCTATGTCCCATGTATGCAAACTTCCTACCATGTGTCAACCATTGTGAACATGTATTTTCACGACAAACAGGCATGCAATTTTTCCTTTGGTGGGCCATCCAGATACATTTCCATATGCAGGAAAGTCATGTATTGTCCACATTAAAATACATTTTAAGTTGAACGTTGACTTGGTAACTACATCATACATCTCAACCCCATCACTCCATAACAATTTTAAGTCATCTACAAGTGGTGCCAAATAAATATCTATGTCATTTCCTCGTTTGCTTTTGGTCCCGAGATCAATAAACTCAACATCAAACTTTCTTTCGACATGCATAACAAGGAGGCAAGTTATATATAGTTAAAATTATCGCCAACAATCAGATCTAGAGCTAAGATCTTTAAAATGATTAAATCCATCAAGAGTAAGACCTAATCTAATATTTCGAGGATCCGATGCAAAATGTGGCCACCTTCTATTTATCATTTCCCAACCCAATGAATCCAATGGATGCCTCATTTTACCATCTTGACTTTTATGACTTGAGTGCCATCTAAGTTGTGTTGCCATATCCTCTATTCCAAACATTCTCTTAAATCTTGGTATTATTGGGAAATAACGCAAGACTTTTTGGTCGGGATTCCTTTCTCGAATTTTCTTATCCGCTGGTTAACTTTCCATCTTGAGCAACCACACTTTGGACATAATTCAAAGATGCTCAAGCTCATTTCTATATAGACAACAATCATTCAAGCAAGCATGTATTTTCTCATAGCCAAGATCAAATGTTTTGACAAGTTTTTTATCTCATAAAACGAGTTAGGAAGTGTATTATTTCGTGCAAAGATGTCTCGAATAAGATTTATAAGTTCATCAAAACTAGCATCGGATAAACCATGTGTAGCTTTATGCTTTTAACAAAGCAACCAAAGTCGACATCTTTGTGCACGATTTACAACCCGGATATAAAGGAGTTTCAAAATCACCAACTATACTTTCAATCTCCTTCTCTCTTCCATCGAGGGTAATCGACTACTTTATCATGTTGCACATAAAAGTCCCCAACATCCTATATGTGTCGTGCATTTCTACATCGGCTAAATTTGTTTCACTCATGTTCTCCATGAAATACCCAAGTAGTATATGTAGGATCCATACCTTTAATGACCAAATGTTCATACACTATATCAAAGTGGTGATGCTTTAGATTTCTACACTTAACACATGGGCATCCAATCATATCTGAATTTAAATGTTCATGAGCAAGATCAACAAAATTCGTGCACCATCTCTATATTGTTCGAAAATCTACAAACAAATTTTATGATTAGTAATAAAATAAGATGTTTCAATTTTATAATTAAATAATTCATGAGATTTTATTTATCAAAATAACCTTGATAAGTGCACCCATTCTTTGTCCATTTCAAGCAATGAATTATCCAACGACAATGAAATTTCAAGTCGTGTGGCAAAAATCGACCGGGTCAACTAAAGAAGATAAAATTGGAAAGAAGATAAATATCATAAATGAAAGATAAAATTGCAAAAGGTGCATTAATACAACTAGTTGCAACTTTTGTGTTTTGTCCTTGATATCTTTTTCGTAGTTGTGAATTTGCTATTTATGGTTTTTATGAATTGAACTAAGTGGGATGTCCGAAGTTTTCTAATTATTGCACTTGTAATTGGAGTAATTTAATATTTTGTTATTTCAAGATGAATCCATAATCTTTTCTCGAATTCATGATGGAATGGTCGGAGTGGATAGCCATATCGAAATTATACACCTATGCCGATTACATTTTTTTTCACCCTTCTAAATGATTACAGGATCGAGAAAGATGTTACAAGACTCTATGGGTGGATTTCTCACCATGGAGTGGTCAAGATGATGATTTTTGATGATCAATGGTTGCTGTGTTGGTCCCAAGAAAAGTGGTTGTTACTTCGCCGGGATCTCTCCTCAACTGCACTTCTCGCCTTGCCCTTGAAGAAATTAAGCTCAAGTTCGTTGACACCTCTTCTAAGTTTGGACACCGACCTTCCGCATCACTACGGAGGAGAAGCATAAGTTTTATGGTCGTGTGAAGGCCTAGTTATTCTAGTCTCCGGGAAGAATTTGATATACCGAAATGTACTAGATATCAAGGATAAAAATTCAGTCATGAGGACTAAACCTCTGCTTTCCTTATTCATGTTGCAAGCACACATATGGGAATATATCACATTTCACAATCCAAAATGCAACAGTTGTATCACTAAATGATGGCTATCCTCGACATTAACAAAGTTGTATCTCAAATACAAGATACAAGAATAAATCAACAACATTCAAAACCTACAAACTCAAATACTTCTTAAAACTAAGGTATTCATTTAAGCTTCCAACATAAAATCGATTATAGAAATCTAAACCCAAATCCTCAATTGATTAGCAAAATTGAGAAAAGTGATGGAAACACCACTAAGTAATTCAACCCACATATAAACCCAAAGTTAAGCTTCCAAGCATATAAATGCTTTGATTACTCAGACGATTTATGATTCTCCAAATATCATCAGAGAGCCGAGTCCCAGAATAAGGCAATAGAGTTAGAATGCCCAAAAGCTTACTCTTCTTCCCAACCCTAGCATTGAAAACATAATTAAAATGAGGTTTTCATGATGATACAGAGAAAGAAAGGAAACAACCGATTAAACT
Organism: Forsythia suspensa; assembly: GCA_023638005.1. Classification (NCBI taxonomy): domain Eukaryota; kingdom Viridiplantae; phylum Streptophyta; class Magnoliopsida; order Lamiales; family Oleaceae; genus Forsythia; species Forsythia suspensa. The sequence continues at coordinate 29,075 of JALRMA010000394.1, forward strand.
TAGATTCAATTTACAACCTGGATACAGAGAAAGAAAGGGAATGATAATTTCAATTTCACATTCACTCTCACCGATGATACGGAGAAACAAATGGGCGAGTTCAATTCGTGGTGGGCGAGTTCAATTCCTGGTTCAGTTTCACAGATTATCCAGATTTTCAGAGGTCAATTTGATTTTGGGTTGGAGCCAAGGAAAAGGTTTTCGGTCCGAGTTTCACAAGCCATCGCGCTAATATTTTACTTAAAATGGGCTGAGTTTTAGCAACGCTCATAAAACGTTGCCCAATCATGAATTTTTCGCAACATACATTGCACGCTGCAATCTATCCAAACTACCACATTTTAACAACGCATGTGAACGCTGTGAAATATTCTATTTTTTTTTGACAACGGTCTCGCCTGTTGTTAAATGTCAAAATAAATTTTTTTTTTTGCAATGCACTATGAACGTTGTAAAGGAGACATTGGCAACATTCATTTACATATTGTTGCCAAATTTCATTTGCCTTATTTTTTGGTACTTATTTTTCCACCAAAAATTTTATGACAAACTTTAAAACGGGTCGCTAAATCACTTATTCCTACAAATTTATGTATGTCGAAAA
>JALRMA010000395.1:0-105057 GCA_023638005.1 Forsythia suspensa
AATAGCCCTCAACCGATTTATGAAAGGTGGACAGCGGATAAGTGTCACCATTTTTTCAAAGCAAGTGGGGGTTCACCGACTTCCAATAGACCAGAGAAGAATGCGAGGAGTCATTTGAAATACTTAAGCAATCGTTACAAAGAACCTCCAAAGTGTTAACTTGTCCCAATCCAGGAGACATAGTTAGTTTGTACCTATTAGTTTTAGAGCGTCTTTGTCATTGTTGTCGGTAAAGGACCATAGGAAAGTTCAGAAGCCAATATACTATGTCAGTCAAGTTCTAAGGAGAGCAGAGACACGATATAGCTTAACCGAGCAGTTAGTATTGGCATTAATACTAGCAGTCAGAAAATTGAGGCCCCATTTTCAGACTCATACAGTGCAAGTCATGATCGATCAACCTCTGAAGCAAACTATTCATCGACTAGAAACCTCTGGAAGGTTATTGAAATGGGCAATGGAACACACTAAATTCGACATAGAGTTCAAACCAAGGACAACCATAAAAGCACAAGCATTAGCAGATTTTATCGTGGAACTCACTGCCCCTCGAAAATTACGAGAAGAGGAAGAATAGCTGACAAAATGGAAAATATATGTGGATGGGTCGTCTAACAATGAAGGCTCTGGGGTGGGCGTTATTATGATAAGCCCAGACTCAGAAGAACTAGAGTACTCTCTACGCTTTGGATTCCCTGCCACCAACAACGACGCAGAGTATGAGGCTGTAATCACTGGGCTAAGCATTGTAGTTAGGCTGGGGTTATCTTCGGTAGAAATATATAGTGATTCACAGTTGTTTGTGGGACAAATAACGGAAGAATAGGAATCAAAAGATGATAAGATGGCAGCTTACCTAATAAAGGTAATAGACTTGCAGAGGCGATTTAGCAATTTTAAAATTATAAAGGTCCCCCGAAAGGATAACACTAGATCTGATGCATTATCTAAGTTGGTGTCTGCGAACCCAAAACACCTGCCACCAACAACTAATGTGCAAGTGCTCCGTCAGCCAAGTATTGTAAATGTAGTCGAGATCAAAGAAATCAGTACCAAGTGTAGCTGGATAGATTCAATAGTAGACTACATAGTAGATAATAAGCTGCCTGAAAACCCAGCTGAGGTAAAAAGGCTCAGAGCTCGAGCGGCCATGTTCACGGTCATAGACAAAAAGTTATATAAATGTGGTTTCTCGGCCCCTTACTTGAAGTGCCTTTCTCCAACAGAAGCCCAAGAAGTTTTGTACGAGATACACATCGACATATGTGGCAACCACCAAGGGCCCTCAGCATTGTCTTTCAAAGTACTGAGACAAGGCTACGACTGGCCCGATATGAAAGAAGATGCTAAGAATTTGGTGAAAAAATGTGATACCTACCAACGACATGGTAACTTGATACACGCCCGGTAGATGAACAATCTGCAATGTTGTGGTTTGTCCTTTCTTCCAATGGGGGCTAGACATCCTAGGACCCTTTCTTGTGGCGAAAGGGCAAAGAAAATTTCTTCTGGTGGCTATAGATTACTTTACAAAATGGGTAGAAGCTGAACCACTAGCGACCATTACTACGGCCAAGATCCAAAGTTTTTTGTGGAAAATTATCATATACAGATTCGGAATACCTCGAATAGTTGTTATTGACAACGGCAGACAGTTCGACAATCATGGTTTCAAGGCTTTCTGTGAAAGCTACCATATAGAGCACAGGCTCACCTCGGTAGCGCATCTCCAAACTAACGGACAAGTAGAGGTGATGAATCGAACGATCCTATGGGACTTGAAAACCAGACTAGAAAAGGAAAAGGGCATGTGTGCTGATGAGTTACCTAACGTTTTGTGGTCCTATCACACTACCCCCAGGAAACTGACCAGAGAGACCCTATTCAAGCTCTCTTTTGGAATGGAGGCTGTTGTACTAGTGGAAATCTTGAGCCCGACCGGTAGAATGATAAGTCAAGAGATCGACCCCAACGCTACTAGGGTTGAGCTCGATCTACTGGAAGAAGTAAGAGAGAAGGCTGCCGTGAGAACATCAGCATATAAGCGGGAGGTAGTCGAATACTTCAATCGACAGGTTAAGCCCAGGTTTTTTCAAATAGGAGACTTGGTGCTGAGGAATGCTATGGCAGTAGGGCACCCTCCTGCCAAGCTAGGAGCAAACTGGAAAGGACCATACGAGGTCATAAGGAGGCGTTGGGAAAGGAGCTTACTGACTTAAAAGACACGAAAGGAAAACCATTGGGTAGGCCATGAAATGTCCAACACCTCAAACAATATTATCGTGTAGGTACACCTGTGAGCGGTTCAGTGAGACATACCCGAAGCGGTTCTCTATTTTTATTTTTGTTGCAATAAAGACATTACAAGTCTTTCCAATGTAATGGTATCTCACCGATCTCCTTTAAAGATTCCGGTAGCTCTGCAGCAAAGACTATATTTCAAATCAATAAAAAGCAGAGATAATGGCAAATTATGAGGGGGCGAGGAAAAGCCCGGCATAGATTGGGATGTCCCGTTGCCTCTACTAAGTCATAGATCTTCGTAACCTTTGGACAATTGCACTACTAATAACAATTATGTCTACTTTGACAAAGTGAAATCACCAGTTGGGTAGACGCATTAAATCATCTGCGATGATAGATGATAGGTGAATTAACCCACTGGTCGATCAAAAAATTGAATCGACCACACGTCGGGTAGACTCATTAAATCATCTGCGATGGTGGATGATAGGCGAATTAACCCACCGATTGATCAAAAAATTGAATCACCCACGTCGATGGATGATAGGCGAATTAACCCACCAATCGATCAAATAATTGAATCAACCACACGTCGGGTAGACTAATTAAATCATCCATGATGGTGGTTGATAGGCTTATTAACCCACCGGTCGATCAAAAAATTGAATCACCCACGTCGATGGGTGATAGGCGGATAAATATACTTACACTGATTGATTGATACATTAAATCACCGATGCAGACGAGTGGTAAATAAATCACGAGATAACGAGGTGATAACTATTCGAATAAAGGATCCAATAGCCAAGGCGTTATCCCAAAAAAAAAAAAAAAAAAATTAACTAAAAAATCAGCCGACCATAGTGGTCAACCACCTCATGGTTGACCATGGTGTGGTCGACCCCACCATGGTCGACCCAAAGTTGTCGCCGACCATAGTGGTCGACCAAAAGCGATTGACCACTATGGTTGACCCCTTTGTTGGCATAGACGATCGGCTAGTAAGCTCGGTTGACAAACGAAATGACCCAACTTGAAAATTAGAATAGACCATACATAATCTTGAAATGCTTAAAACAAACGGATATCGACGCAAATTTTCCAAAGTAGGCGAATGAATTGTGTCTACCCACATCCCGGGCCAAGAGAAACCAAAAGGTTTTAAAGCGAGCATTGTTTCTAGGCTCATATTCCATGACAAAATGAAAAGACTTCTGAAACATTGTTTTATGTCCACATCTCCAGCCAAGAAAGTTTACAAAGTCTTACAAAAACAGGAAGAGAAACTAAAAAGCAGGCATCAAGCAGAAGGACCGCCAGTATCGCCTCCTCTAGATGGGCCGTCGCGACAACCCTTAGGAGCAATCTTCTTAGAAGCGGATTCAACTGTCTGCTATCTAGCCATGAAACACTCGAGCCCCAAAGGGTCAAGCGACGGATGCTCCTCATCCAACCACTTCTTGGTGAGACTTATAGAAGCCTTCATTAACTCTGCACCATACATATGCATGCAACTGGAGAACTCTGAGGAGGCTTTGTAGCTAGAAACAACATCTTCTTGGGCGCGAGCCAAGGTAAGCCTTGATGTGTCAATCTCATCCTCCCGCCGCAGCCCTAGACTCACTAACTTAGCTTGGTCGTTCTTTTCACCTATCTCCTTCTTCAAGCTAGTAACTTCCGCTTTCATCTCGCGCTTTTGAAGATCCATATGTTCCAAATGTCTCTCCAAATCTTTGCTTGCTAAGGCCATGGCATCTGCATGGTGATCATCCGGAAAACAAACTCCAAGGTCAATATCAATCATAAAGATTACGCGAAATAAAAAAAAAAAAAAGAGAAAAGAAATGAGATATTATCCTCCTAGTATACACTACTAAAGTCTTGTTGACCGACGCAACCTTTCTCCGAGATAAACCGAAGATAAGGGCTCAAGTGCGTAGCTTTGGACCAATTCGAGGTCCTTGTTGGCATTAGTGGGCAGAAAATTTTTTATGAACACCGGTCTGATCATCAAAAGGATCCTCATCGGGCTGATCAACAGGTGCATCCTTGAGGTGTCTTCCTCGGTCACCCCTTTTCACGTTGGCGGTGGCGAGAATCTCTTTGCCCAAGGTAGACCATTTGCCTTTTAATCGAGGGCCTTCTTCTCTTGCTCGAGCACAATCTTTCATGGCCCCTCATCGTTAGTAGCTAAAGAAATGGAGTTCAACACAACATTCAAATCATACTCCACACCTTCCATACCTATAGAAGAAAATCAACAGTTAGTCTAGAAAGACAAATACATATAATGTGTAAAAACAAAAAGGTTGGCAGATGAGGTTCCTATCAACAGGGTGACCAATTCCCATGGTCAGCATGTTACGATCTGTTAAAACTTTGTTTAACTCCGAGCTGGAAGGGTCTAAATTGATAAGCTGGTCAATTTGTGTTTGAAGATAAGGAGTGATGTCTACTGGGCTATTGAATAGTCGGATTTGTGGATGTTTCCAAAAGGTATCGAAAGGAAAACTACCGAGAGTGTGCCCAACAAAAGAAAAATAGTTTTTCCACCCGCTATTCGAATTCCTATAGTGGGGCACGTGGAAAGGAACCCGAGTGTAAAAGTACACGTAACTGTCATAGGACGCAAGGCGGTGCATTTCAAAAACACACCTAAAAAGGTCAATGGATGGATCAATATCGTGAAGAAGGCACATGTACATAAAATATAGAGCTAATCTCTAAGCATTTGGGGCCACTTAGCTGGGAGTTAAGTGAAATTCATGGAACATGGCAACAAAAAAAGGATATATTGGAAACCTAAGTCTTCCATCCATGCTATCTTTATACATGGCAACCTCGAAGGATTCACCCGGAGAGCCAGATTACATTGGAAAAGGGGCTCTATATATATATATGGTCATCAAAAATCTTAAATTTTACTAGCATCCTATCCAATTTGGTTTTAGAGTTATACACACTATAGCCTTTGGGAATGCTAAGAGGTACTCTGTGCCCGGAAAGAGACCTACCGATTTGAATATTAGCAGAAGATGATCTAATGGGTGGTATTCTACCTCCAACTCATACGGCTCCGGTCGAACGACCACTCAGTTCAAGATATCGCCAAGCTGTCATGTAACTTCGAGATAGGTCAACTTTCTCCCGTTTGGAGACCAATCGGCATCGAGAAGTCCGTTAATCGATTAATTTTGTGGAACTACTACGACCGCTCGGTGACTACTTGAACCACTACGGCTCTCACCAGTAGAATCAGAGGAAGATTCAATGCTAAATTCATTATTAGAGGAAAGTACTACCCTAGGCATGGTAAATAGACAAATTGGAGGTTACCTGTAGACTAAAAGTTAGTCGGGCTATAAAAAATAGAAGGCGACAAGGGCTATAAACTCTTTTTTCACGGCCGGTTGTCAAAACAAAGCGCTCGATCGATATGCTTTTCGGTAAGTAAGCTGCAAGTCACAAATAAAAAGACATCTCAAATATCAAAATCTTGGAGGAGATTGGGCCACATAAAAAAAAAATTTGGAAGCAAACAAAATTACCTCGGTCGACCTTCTCACGTGAGACCGCCCATTGTGTCTCGGGTCGGTCGACCACCTTGGTCGACGGGCACCTGGCTGGTCGACCGGTGGCTATTGATGATGGTCGGATAACGACAAGAATCGAGTTGTGGCTTGTTGGAGAGATGAGGGTTGTAGAGGTTTGCTTTTGAGAATAAGAAAATTGTTCGCTAAAAATATACCGCAAGTGTACGAGTCGCATTCAAGTAATAAAGTGATGAGAGAGTGTCGAACCCACGAGGATAGATAATTTTGCTAACATCCAAATCAATCTAGCCCTATTTTAAACACACAATAAAACATATTGTTTTGATGATTAAACTAAGAAATAAAAGATGATGAAAAATAAGCTAATAAGAAAAATATTAAAAGAGAAATTTGTAGGAAATAAAATCAACTAGAAGAAGATACTAGGAATTCGACTTCACCAATTATTCCACTTTAAAGTTTCATTTTCCATTATCAATTCAAAAATGAGGTTAATATGGCAATCCATGCTCCTAAAATGTCTAGCAATCTCTCCCGAGTAAAGCCAAACCTAATTTTACACAAGACTCCCAAGCATTCCTACCAAGAGAACGTGTATGTAAAATGCATTAAAACTCAAGAAGATTCATTATTGATTGCACAACTTATGAAAGAGTATTCCTACATTCCATAAACCTTGTGTTGTTAATTAAATGTGCTAAACCTAATTTCAACCTCCGGTAGCAAACTAAGTCACAAAAGCATTTCAATGGTGATCAATCATCTCAAAACACAATAAAGCCCAATAATAAACAACCATAAAAGCCAAGTATAAGGAATCAATAACAAGAACAATGCATTTTAAAGCTTCATAAATAGATTCATCTCATTCCTAGTAAATAAAATTAGCACATAGTATTTACAAAGACAAAATAGAAAATAGATACAAAATACATCACCGAATTTGATAAAGTCAAGAGAAATGAAAGATTTAGCTTGAGCCCATGGTTGTCTTCATTTGTCCACTATAAACCTCCATTTATCTTCTTCTATTTACAAAATGCTCACAATGATGTACAAAAAAATCAAAGAAAACCTATATTAGAGCATCTACCTCTTGCCATTTCAAATTTTGAAATATACATGTACATATTAATATTTTTCATATTTACATTTAAATTTATATAAATACATTTTATTGCAAATATTTTATATATATATGAATTTTCCTAAACCCATATGCTGTAACTGAAATTTTCCATTTTTAAGAGATTAGTCCACATCTAGAAATCTTCCAAGAGAAAATCACGTCATATTCCTCCCTCATCAATCATATTGAAATAATATTATTTTCTATTAACCATTCCAAAAAATAAAATAAAATCAAGGCCATTTGAACTGCGTTCGTAAGATTTCAAGGTATTATAAGCGCATTCTAAGGTATGATAACATTTTAATGTTTGTTAACAAGTTTTGTTACTTCATGAAACCATATTGGTTACAACTTGGTGTTAACATCTATCTATTTATTAACACATGATGTTAACACATACATCTTTGTTATATCGACCTATAAAATTACAACGAGTATTGATAATCTTCCAAGAGTTTACTTCATTTTGTTACTATTTAATTTTGCATATTATAATGTTTCTCTGTCGTTCTAATTATTAACCATATGTTAGATGGTGTATACAGAAAGCTATGAAATAATATTCTTTTTTTTAGATTGAGTCGAGGAAGAGGTTGGAAAAAATTAATGGATTATTTCATTTTAATCGAATATCCATCATTAGTAGTTGCATGTTTTTAGAATTAAATTTACAGTATAATAATGGTGCAACCGAGAATTATGACTTCCTAATGAAAGCGTTAAACAGAAAATTAGTATGGATGAACTTTGAATTTGAAATTCAAGAATGAGAAATTTATGAGATAAAATCATGTCCGATAATGATAAAATTCTACTAATAATTAGGATAATAATACAGATTAGCAGGAATCCTTACATTCCAACAATATTCAATTTATGTTATCATTTAATGGTATAATTGAAAAAATTAATAGTCACCAGTAAATTTCAATTTTTAATTTCAGAATAGGCTATATGTATAATTTTTCCATTTCCATGGAGTTTTCAAAGAACCCCCAAAAAAAATTTCTTCTTGGAGAGCTTTCTAATGTGTGGAGTATGAGAGAATAGGGAGAGTTCCTTCAAAATGCGAGAAAAACGGCTCCTTAAATCTTAGAATTCGTTAAAATTGAATTACCCAAAATACCCCTAAAAAACAAGATAAAAAATGCGCAAGTTGAGAAATAGGCCATGCAATCGCATGGAAGAGCATAAAAGCTCACTGCTGGAAATTTCAAAGTACAAAGTGATTCCATTTTACTTTGATTAATTACAATTCTAGTCCCTGAACTATCTAAAATACTGACTTTAGTCCTTGAATACTTGGTTATCTTTCATATAGGTCCTCCATAAATTGCAACATTGGTCCTCCATCTTTAGACATATTTATCTTTTGGTCCTCTAAATTCTCGATTTGCACAAATTTAGTTTTTTTTGCTCATTTTTCGCGTGGATCTCTTCCAATCACCATCCAAGCTCGGGTTTTTACTTAAATAATCAAAAAAACATAAATAAGTAGTAAACAACTTGAAATAACTCACAATTATCCATTTTTAAAGGCTAAAAATAAGTGCAAAATCTGCACTTATCACACCTCCAATCTTGCATTTTTGTTTGTTCTCAAACAAAATGATCTAAAAATATCATGCAATCACACAAGCACAATCAAACTATAAAAGGACTACAAACACACGAAATGTTAGAGAGCTTGCCATCTCACCATGATCTTTTGAAACTTGCTTATAATTCATGAAAAATCAACAAAAATGCTAAAAATGAAAGAAACTTTTCAACTTGATCCATGTTAGATGTATGTGTGTGCATAGTCACTATGAATCATTGCAAAACAAAAATTGGTGAATACCCAACCTTCAATGGTCAAAATTTTATTTCCTTCTCGTTGTATGCACTCCTCCAAACTTGATATTTTCTCTCTAACCCAGGGTGTGCATTCAATGGTTTCTCTCAAATCACTCAATCTTTCTTGCTCAAGTTTGGTTGGATTTAGCTAATGATTGTAACTACTTAGGCTTGTGAAAATTTCTCGAAAAAAAAAATTGAGCGATTCGACAATCAAACTTGCACCAATTAAATCAAATCCACTAGTCATCTAAATCCAGAAAAGTAGTCACAATGGCTCAAACTTGCAAGATTTGCTATAAATATTTCATGGCACTTTTTTTTTTGCAACCTTACTCCCTTAAGCTTTCTATTTGACCCATGTAATGAGCTTTAGGTCGATAACTCCTTGGTTTAACCAAAGGGTACCGGGTTTTGAGATACCCCAACAGACTTAATCACTCAAATCAAATAGGCTACGAAGTAAGGTAAGAGAAATTTAAAAATAGAGCAAAAATATAGCCATCTTGAGCACAACCCGCAAACTTTTATATAGGGATTAGATTCCAAGCATATGGTCATTACCTAGTTTCTGCTAGTTAGTCAAAACTATTCTACGTACATGTTCAACAAGCATAGAATCCACACATTCCTAAGGAGATAAATCACGGCTCAACCATTCCCAAACTATCCTTCCATTTGGACAAATTAAAGAGATGATATGTAGGTAATTGATAACACCGTTTAAGTTCTAGAACCCGCTTATGAAGAAAAAGTGCACTCAACATTTGCATGCAATGAACATTATGACAAGAGTGCTTAAAAGGTATCTAGCATGGAATAAGTATATTGATCAAAAACCACAAGTAGTATTTATGTCTACAATCTATGTATCACAGCAATTTCAACAAAATCACAACATTAGCCGGCAAAGCTCTCTAACATGCATAATAAACAAGCAAAAAACATATAATAGCCGGCAAGGCTCTCTAACAAGCAAAAACAAAAGCAAAATTCATACCCCAATACTTAAAATATACATTGTCCTCAATGTAAAACTAAAAATCAAAAGAGAAGAGAAATAGGTACTCCCATGGGGTGAGTTGGTTGGTGATAGTAACTTCAAGTTGGCGAAATCTTTGTTTGGGCTAATTGAGATTGTTGGAGACCACATTTCTTCTTTTTGTGGACTCGTTGCTATTAGACCTGCCAAACAAGGACAACAAAATCAAAATTCACCTAATTTTCAAGGAATGGAATCATGCCATAAGAATGAACTATTTACAAAACAAAAAAGAGTAAAGGAAAGAAAATTGGGTTGCCTACCATTCAGCACTTCTTTATAGTCACTAGCTAGACTTTTAGCAGATGATTGGCGGGGTTGGTGAGATGGACAATTGATTTTCTATTGGAAAAGTCATCATCCCAATAATACTTCAATCTCTGATCGTTCACTATAAATGCCCTCTTGCTTTCATCATCAACTTCCACAGCCCCAAATGGATACACTCGCTTAATTGTAAATGGTCTCGACCACTTAGAGCGTAACTTTTCTGGAAAAAGCTTGAGCCAGGAATTAAATAGTAGAACTTGTTGCCCAACCTCAAACTGTCTTCATTGGATGTGGTTGTCATGCCATCTCTTAGTGCGCTCCTTGTAGATTTTGGAATTCTCATATGCTTCAAGTCGAAACTCATCCATTTCGTTTAATTGGAGGAGTCTCTTCTCACCGACTTCTTTCCAATCAAAATTAAGATTTTTCACTACCCAATAAGCACGGTGCTCCAACTCTACGGGCAAGTGACATGCTTTTCCAAACACTAGACGATATGGAGACATACCAATGGGAGTTTTGAATGCAGTGCGGTACACCCAAAGTGCATCGTCCAATTTTTTGGACCAGTCCTTCCTTGAAGCATTCACCGTTACCTCCAAAATTCTTTTCAACTCCGGTTGGAGATTTCAACTTGCCCACTTGTTTGAGGATGATAAAGAGTGGACACTCGATGGCGTACACCATACTTAGCCAACACCGACTCAAATTGGCGATTACAAAAGTGCTTACCCCCATCATCGGCGATGATTGCTTGTGGAGTACCAAAGCGGGTAAAATGTACTTTCTCAAGAAGTTAATCACAACCCGACCATCATTGGTGGGTAATGCAATAGCCTCCACCCACTTTGAGACATAATCAACTACCACCAATATGTATTGATTAGAGAATTATGGTGAAAATGGTCCCATAAAGTCAATACCCAAAACTTCAAAAATTTCAACTTCTAGAATACTGTTGAAAGGCATTTCATTCTTTTTTGAAACATTCTCGTCCTCCGCACCGATCACATGTTTTCACAACTCTGTAGGCATCCTTGAATAAGGTAGGCCAGTAGAAACCAGACTGTAATACCTTTGCAGTAATTTTAGAGGCCCCAAAATGCCCTGCATATTCTGATGAATGACAATACTGTAGGATATTCATTATCTCTCCTTCTGGTACACATCTTCTAATTATCTGATCTGGTCTCCTTCTGTAAAGAATTGGATCATCCCAAAAGTAGTGCTTGATGTCTGCAAAGAACCTTTTCTTTTGATGGCTAGAGAGATCTGGAGGAGTGATGTTGCTGGCTAGAAAGTTGACAATATCTGCATGCCACGGTGCTTCCTCAACTACAAAGATTTGCTCATCTGAAAATTCTTCATTTATCTCTCTACTTCGCGACTCTTTCTCAATCCCAAGTCTAGATAGATGGTCGGCGACCACATTTTTGCTCTCTTTTTTATCTCTCGATCTCTATGTCAAACTCCTGCGGTAGAAATATCTATCTGATGAGCCGAGGCTTAGCATCCTTCTTTGCTAACGGATGTCTCTCGAGCAAAGCATGATCTGTATGGATAATCACCTTTGATCCCACAAGATAGCACCAAAATTTATCGAAAGCATAAACCATCGCAAGAAGCTCTTTTTTACGTGGTGGCATAGTTTAAGTGAGCATCATTCGAGGTCCGTGGCATAGTAAATCACATAAAAAAATTATCCTTGCGTTGTCCCAACACTACGCCAACTGCAAAATCACTAGCATCACACATTAGCTCAAAGGGTAGACTCCAATCAGGTGTAACCAAAGCTGGTCTTTGTCACAAGCTTTTCTTTAAGAGTGTTGAAAGTATATAGACACTTTTCGAGAAAAGTGAAAAGGAATATCCTTCTCCAAGAGGTTGCAAAGTAGTTTTTTGATTTTAGAGAAATCTTTTATAAAGCACCGATAGAAGCCTGCATGTCCAAGAAAACTCCGAATTCCTTTTACAAATGTTGGAGGTGGCAGTTTCTCAATTACTTGAATTTTAGCCTTGTCAACCTCAATTCTCTTAGCTGAAATTAAGTGCCCCAATACAATTCCCTTCTGGACCATGAAATGACACTTCTCCTAATTTAGGACAAGATTGGTTTCTTCACAACGCTGCAAAACCAAAGATAGATGATGAAGACACTCATCAAAAGATGCTCCAAAGATCGAGAAATCATCCATGAAGACCTCGATGTATTTCTCCACCATATCTCGAAAATATGGATATCATACTGTATTTGGAAAGTAGCTGAAGCGTTGCATAGGCCGAATGGCATCCTTCTATAAGCAAATGTGCCGTAGGGACATGTGAATGTAGTCTTCTCCTGATATTCTGGAGCTATCAGAATCTAATTATATCCAGAATATCCATCTAAAAAGTAATAATGTGAATGCCCGGCTAACCTTTCCAACATTTGATCGATGAATGGTAAAGAAAAATGATCCTTTCGAGTTGCGGTGTTGAGTTTGTGATAATCAATGCGAACTCGCCATCCTGTAACTGTTATGGTTGGAATGAGCTCATTGTTTTCATTGGGCACCACTGTGATGCCTCTTTTCTTCAGTACTACTTGGATTGGACTGACCCAAGCGTTGTTTAATATAGGATAGATGATCCCCGCATCTAAAAGTTTTATCACCTCAGCCTTGACTACCTCTTGCAGTGTTGGATTCAGTCTTCTTTGACGTTGCACTGATGGCTTAAAATCATCTTCCATGAGAATCTTGTACAGACAGACGGTAGGACTAATGCCTTTGGTATACGAAATAGACCACCCTATTGCGGTTTTGTGCTCTCGAAGGACTCGTAGCAATTTTTCCTCTTCCAAATTACTGATGGAGTTTGCAATGATAACCGAAGTGTAAAATCATCACCCAAATAAGCATAACGCAAGTGAGATGGCAATTGCTTGAGTTCTAACTCTGGAGGCTTTTCAATAGATGTGGTAACTTTGTTGACTTTTCCCCAAGCCCCTAGAAAGGTGGTTGCCATTTATAAGTTGGATTTGCCTCTAATTGCTTCACCATGGGTTTGGTTTCTTCTGAAGTGAAAGCCTCGGTAAAAGAATGAACCAAACACATCTTAAACGGATCTTGAGGATGATTTAGTGCAAACGATTCGCCACCATTTTGTCTACCACATCAACCCTTAAACAACTACGAGAATCCATTGGTTACTTGATTGCCTTGAAGACATTGAACATCACATCTTCATTATTTAACCTCAATATCATCTGGCCTTTGTGCACATCAATCAAAGCTCTTCCAGTAGCCAAAAATGGTCTACCCAATATTAGAAGAATATCTTTATCTTCTTCCATGTCCGTAATGATGAAGTCGACAGGGAAAATAAATTTGTCAACTTTCACCAAGATATCCTCAATAATTCTCCTAGAATATTTGATTGAACGGTCGGCTAACTGTAAAGAAACCGTTGTTGCTTTTGCCTCCCCCAATCCTAATCTCCTGTAAACAGAAAATGGCATCAAGTTAATACTTGCACCTAAATCACAAAGAACTTTATTAAAATCAATATCACTAATGGTACAAGGAATAGTAAAACTCCCTGGATCTTTAAACTTAGGTGGCAATTTGTTTTGCAAGATAGCACTATATTCTTCGGTTAACATCACTGTCTTGTGCTCCTCTAGCTTTCTCTTGTTAGATTGAATCTCTTTCATAAATTTTTTATAGCTAGGCATCTGAGCTAAGGCATCGATAAAAGGGATGTTGATTTGCAACTTTTTGAAGACTTCTAAGAATTTCTCAAATTGCTTATCCAACTTGTGCTTTTTCAATCTTTGCGGAAATGAGATTGGAGGCACATATGCTTTCACTTGAGGAGTTGCCTTAGTAGGTGGAGTTTCCAAATCTTTTTCTTGACTAGAATCTTGTTGTGCATTAGATTGATCTACTTGTTCATCATCAATAAAGGGTGTCTTGTCATGAGTGGCAACATTTCTCTTCACCTCTATCTCAGGAAACTGAACCCCACTTCTTGTAGTAATTGCTTTAAAATTGCTCTCTTGGTTTGGTTTCGGTGTTGCTCGGTAATTGCCCTTGTTGTCTTCGAGAAAGAAGTTTTGCCATCCGACCCGTTTGATTCTCCAAGCCCTTCACGGATGCTCGATACTCTGAATAGATTCCTCAGTTCATTCTTGAAATTTTAACTATTGGTGTGCTAACTGAGTCATAGCTTCTTCCCAACCTCCTTTCTGTTGAAAATTCGATTGTTGTCTCGGAGCACCTTGTTGATGTTGGTTGTTGCTCCATGAAAAATTTGGATGATTTTTCCACGCTGAATTGTATGTGTTGGAGTAAATATTACCTTGCTGACTAGGATGATTTTGAGCATAACAAGCTTGCTCGGTGGATGTCGAAGAACTGGTCAACAGTGGGCAATTTTCGGTTGAATGATTTGCTCCACAACCATCACATTCAAGAGTAGGCGTCTGAATAGCATGAGCTGTCTAATTACGAGCTATAGTATCCATCATCTTTTTCTCCATGGCAGCCATTTGTGTAGAAAGAGCAGATATAACATCAACCTCATGCATCCCTGCTGCCCTTTTAGTTACTCCCCTATCAGCCGGCCAATTTGAACTTGTTTCTGCCATTCTTTCAAACAATACCCATGATTTCTTAATTGTCTTTGTGTTGATTGATCCATTTGAGGATGAGTCAATAATAGAAAGACAATGTGGAAGTAATCTGGCATAGAAATATTGAACCTGCAAAGCCTTCTTGATACCATGATTAGGACACTTCCGAAGCATCTCTTTGAACCTCTCCCAAGCTTCATGAAAATTTTCTGTATCTTGCTACTTGAATATGGAGATGTCATGCTTCAACTTTGCAACTTTGGCGAGAGGAAAGTATTTGTTCGTGAATTTTTAAACAAGATCATTCCAAGTAGTAATATTCTCCGCAGAATGTGAATCCAACCACTATCTTGCTCCATCTCTCAAAGTATGTGGAAATAATCTGAGTTTGATAGCTTCCATGTTGACATCTTGATATTCAAAATTGCTCACTGTCTCCGATAAGCATGATAGATGCATATGAGGGTTTTCATTTGAACGCCCATAGAATTGAAGAGTATTCGGAAGAGGTTGATGACATCGGTCTCAATTGAAAATTATCCTTTCCATAAGCCAGATATGCTATGCTCGATTGGCTTTGAACCACAGCTGGAGTAATAATATCCCCAACTAGCAAATCATCCTAATCTATCTCAACCATTTGATCTTCTTCGTCTGCCATGGTGTTCACTCTATGTTGTGATTCTCTTTGTTTTCTTCTTCGGTGTCTGAAAGTTCTTTCAATCTCAGGGTCAAACACCAAATTCTCAAGATTTTCAAAATCTTGCATCCACCAAAAATAATGTGCCTGAAAAGAACAAATGTAGCACTGGAATTTTAAATGGAAGAATAAAATAAAATTAAAGAAGTAAAGCTAGAAATAACAAGGATCTAACTAATTAAATCTATCCCTGGCAATGGCGTCAAAAACTTGTTCGCTAAAAATATACCGCAAGTGCACGAGTCGCGTTCAAATAATAAAGTGATGAGAGAGTGTCGAACCCACGAGGATACATAATTTTGCTAACATCCAAATCAATCTAGCCCTATTTTAAACACACAATAAAACATATTGTTTTGATGATTAAACTAAGAATTAAAAGATGATGAAAAATAAGTTAATAAGAAAAATATTAAAAGAGAAATTTGTAGGAAATAAAATCAACTAGAAGACGATACTAGGAATTCGACTTCACCAATTATTCCATTTTAAAGTTTCATTTTCCATTATCAATACTAAAATGAGGTTAATATGGCAATCCATGCTCCTAAAATGTCTAGAAATCTCTCCCGAGTAAAGCCGAACCTAATTTTACACAAGACTCCCAAGCACTCCTACCGAGAGAACGTATATGTAAATGTATTAAAACTCAAGAACATCCATTATTGATTGCACAACGTATGAAAGAGTATTTCTACATTCCATAAACCTTGTGTTGTTAATTAAATGTGCTAAACCTAATTTCAACCTCCCGGTAGTAAACTAAGTCATAAAAGTATTTCAATGGTGATTAATTATCTCAATACACAATAAAACCAAATAATAAACAACCATAAAAGTCAAGTATAAGGAATCAATAACAAGAACAATGCACTTTAAAGCTTCATAATGGATTCATCTCATTCCTAGTAAATAAAATTACCACATAGTATTTACAAAGACAAAATAAAAAATAGATACAAAATACATCACCGGATTTGATAAAGTCAAGAGAAATGGAAGATTTAGCTTGAGCCCATGGTTGTTTTCATTTGTCCACTATAAACCTCCATTCATCTTCCTCTATTTACAAAATGTTCACAATGATGTACAAAAAAATCAAAGAAAATCCATTTCCATAGAGTTTTCAAAGAACCCAAAAACTTTTTTTCTTCTTGGAGAGCTTTCTAATGTGTGGAGTATGAGAGAATAGGGAGAGTCCATTTCAAAATGCGTAAAACGGCTCCTTAAACCTTAGAATTTGTCAAATTTGAATTACCCAAAATACCCCTAAAAAACAAGATAAAAAAAACGCGAAAGTCGGAAAATAGGCCATGCGATCGCATGGCTTTGTTCCATGCTATCGCATGGAAGAGCATAAAAGCTCACTGCTGGAAATTTTGGCGCCTCGCGATCGCACAGAAATTGCATGGGCCAAATTACAAAGTGATTCTATTTTACTTTTGATTAATTGCAATTCCAGTCTCTGAACTATCTAAAATGTTGACTTTAGTCCTTGAATACTTGGTTATCTTTCATATAGGTCCTCCATAAATTACAACATTGGTCCACCATCTTTAGACATATTTATCTTTTGGTCCTCGAAATTCTTGATTTGCACAAATTTAGTCCTTTTTACTCATTTTTCGCGTGGATCTCTTTCAATCACCATCCAAGCTTGGATTTTTACCTAAATAATCAAAATAACATAAATAAGTAGTAAAAAACTT
Organism: Forsythia suspensa; assembly: GCA_023638005.1. Taxonomy (NCBI): domain Eukaryota; kingdom Viridiplantae; phylum Streptophyta; class Magnoliopsida; order Lamiales; family Oleaceae; genus Forsythia; species Forsythia suspensa. The sequence continues at coordinate 17,106 of JALRMA010000395.1, forward strand.
GAAAGAACTCACAATTATCCATTTTTAAAGGCTAAAATAAGTGCAAAATCCGCACTTATCAAAAATGAACCCACAAAAATGAAATCCTTCCCTTTATATAGAGCAAGAAAATGAGGGAAATGGAAGTTTGAAAATTTCAAATATATATATATATATATATATATATATATACACACACACATATAATAAATAGTAATTAAACCTTTAAAATTCGTGTTAACCTTAAAAAAAAGATTTCGGTTAAAAAGTAGCGAGTGTCTTGCTTTGAGACAGGTAAGCCAAACTTCGCCAAAAAATAAATATTCATACTCACTAGCGATAACAATAGCTAATGAGTAGGGGGCTTGTGATGATAGCCTGGTCTACAACATAGAGAGCCCAACTTGAGGCCCAAGACAGAGACCCCCGCCTGGTTTGGTCTACAACGTAGAGAGCCCAACCTGAGACCCAAGACAGAGAGCCCCACCTGGTCTACAATGTAGAGAGCCCAAATTTAAGAACCGGAAAGTTAGAGGCTCTACTTAACACTACGATCGACACAAGGCGTCGATTGACCTTCCTACTCGAGCTCAGCTGTCCAGTTTGAAAATAATTTGTGATACTCGAAGATTTCCCACATGCGTGATATCCAACGGTTACAACGAAAAGATATTCTCGCCTACTTACTCCATATTTCCCGGGATGAAGGCACGTGTCCCTCTGGTAAGTTGGGATGTCTGTCACGTAGACATAGATAAATTGTCTATACATCTAATGACATGTGGATAAACATTTTCTCATAAATATTATCACTTTAGAAATTCTACTTAGAGAACATGAACTCTAGCATTTGAAATGTATTTTACAGTCAAGATGGGCGGCTCTTTGACTCAGGGTTAAGAGTACACCATTTCTTTTGTAAGCAATTTTACTAGTATGGAGACATTTATGCCAGTTTTTTTGTCTTGATTTCGGAAATATGGAGATGCCGGATGCAATGGAGTCGATATATCATGCCGCCCTTGTTTTTAATGAGACATGGAGTCGCATTTATTTTTAATCTCTCTCGGTAGTAATTGCGGTGAGATTAATTTTCATAATAAATGGAGTAGTGCCATGTTGTTGATTGACTAAATAGTTAAACTTTTGAATGATAAAAACTCGTCAATCTGCATAATGCGTGTTAGTGTTCAATTCAAAACTTAAAATCCATAATGTTGCCAATGCACCTATTAGATATTTAAATGTGTATTTTCACTCAGGGGGACAGACATATTATTTACTGAATTTGTTGCAATACAAAAATATAAAAACTCTTCATATTGTGTTAGTACTTTTTCTGTCATTCTTCACTTTTTATGAATGATCATCAGTTTTACAATTCAATCTTGGGAATTTTGCTTCGTGCCACAATTTACGACTTTAGTCTCTTGTTTGATAGACAGCATGCTAAATTGAAAGAAGCTACCTCACTTAGTGCTAACAATCATGGTTTTCTTTCTTTTTTCTTTTTTGTCAAAGATAAATCATTTCTTCAGGATAAAAACTATCCGCTCTTGACACTTGTTTACCGTCAATTTCTAGTTGTCTTGATAGGATGTAGTGGATCGGGTGTTTTGATGAGGGAGGAGAGTATGTTATGTGACTTGTGTCATTAGGTCAAGAAAACTAGGAAACAAAACAAAAGAAAATATTGTTTTGAGTGGACTTGGGTCCCCTTTGGTTTGGTAGGGTTGTCGGTGAGAATTGCTAAAGAACTGGAATTCTATGAATTTTGGAATATAGGTGTTCAAATGCTTTGAATTTCATTGTTTGTGTTTTACATCTATCGATGATGCATGTTAATTTATAGAAATGTAATTTTTGTTGTTAATAAATATATGGTTATTTTGTTTTATTTATTTATTAAGGATAGAATAGTCTTTTCAAATTTTAGCCTATATATAGTTTATTTGTAATTATATTTCATTCATACTTTGTATTATTTTTCATTATGCATAAGGAACCTAGCCTCATCTCTTTTTTCCTTTTGATTCTTCTTGTTCTTTGTTTTGTCCATATTATTTAACATGTATCAAAGCCACAAATAATGGGTAGAAGTTTTATCGTTTTGGATTTTGCGTTTGGCGCTGAGAGTTTGAAGTTGATGTTCTACGTTTGAGGTATTTGTTTTGCATTCGTTTATTATTCATTTTGTATCTACAATCTGCAATTTGGTATTTCGTTGCATTCCAATTTTTTGTGTATTTGATTATGGCTATCGAAAGAGATGATTCCCTTCAGTTTGTAAGTGTGAGGTTGGATGAAAAAAATTATTCGTATTGAAATTATGTGATAAGAAATTTTCTTAAGGGTAAAAAACTGTGAAGATATGTTAGTGGCACTTTTGTGAAACTTGTGAATACTGCTGAAAATTATGTTACATTGATAGATACCTGTGACACTAATAATGTAAAAATTATTAGTTGGATTAACAATTCAGTTGAGCATTCCATAGGTGTACAATTGGCTAAGTATGACACATCAAATGAGGTTTGGGATCATCTACAGAAGTTATACACTCAGTCAAATTTTGCAAAGCAGTATCAATTGGAAAATGACATACGAGCTATTCAGTAGAATAATATGAGTATTCAAGAGTTCTATTATGCTATGACAAATCTTTGAGATCAATTGGCTCTTACAGAAGATGATGCACTAAAAACAGTTAATGTCTACATTGCTCATAGAGAGCGGCAACGGTTGGTGCAATTTTTATGGCCCTTCGCAGTGATTTTGAAGGACTTCGAAGTTCTATTCTACATCGTTCTCCGCTTCCTTTAGTTGATTTAGTTGTCAGTGAGCTGTTGCGTGAAGAAGTATGTCTAAAGTCTGGCGCCGAAAAGGGAACTTTTCGACTCGACTCTTACGTGTTAGCAGTACCTCCTCAGCCACCCTCTAATAATCAGAATAGGCCTTACACAAGGCCTGCCTTCGACGAGTACAATTTTTGTAAGAAGAAAGGTCATTGGAAGACTCAGCGTCCTAAGTTGAGACAATGGAATCAACAAATGACAATCTCGAGACTTGGAGGCACCTGCAATCGATCACCATCTTAGGGTTCTGAGACCACCTTGGGGTTCTGAGACCACCTTAGGATTATAGACCACCACAATCTAATACTGCAGCAGTCGCCTCATCAGGTCCTTTCATTGATCCAAGTACTCTAGCTGAGCAATTTGAGCAATTTCAGAAGTTTCTCTCCCTTCAGCTACAAGCTATGTCTGCCTCCTCTTCCGTAGGTCATTCTCCTCCTAGTGTGTCAGGTATGTCATCTTCTTTATGGGTCTTGGATTCTGATGCTTCACATCACATGTCTCCAGATTTTTTGTCTTTTGCATTTGTGTCTCCTTCGTCATCTATTCCTGTTATGACTGGTGATGGCACTCATATGCCTTTGGCATGTGTTGGTTCTGTTGTTACTCCTAACTTGTCTCTCCATAATGTTTATCATATTCCACAACTCACGTTAAATCTTGCTTCTGTAGGTCAGTTATGTGACTCTAATTGTTTTGTCGATTTTCTTCTTCTTTCATTTTGTGTAGGTTCTGCGGTCTCGAGAAGTCGATTGGGACAGCCCGTAGGCAGGGGGACTCTATGTTCTAGATGAGTTAAAAGTACCAGTTGCTGCCACTACTAGTGTTGATTTGTCTTCTTTTCGTTTGAGTCATTGTTCTTCTAGCTTTTATTTATGGCATTCTTGTCTTGGTTATGTTTCATTTTCTCATTTGAGATTTTTAGTGTCCATAGGGCCTTTAGGCAATTTGCAAACTTGTGATATTTCTGATTGTAGTGGATGTAAACTGGCAAAATTTTCAGCTTTACCTTTAATCGAAGTGTTTCTGTTTCTTATTCTCTGTTTGATTTGATTCATTCTGATGTATGGGGACCTTCTCCTGTTCCCACTAAAGGAGGGTCTCGATATTATGTTTCTTTCATTGATGATCATACAAGTTATTGTTGGGTTTACTTAATGAAACATCTTTCTGAATTCTTTGAGATATACACCGCTTTTTGAGCCCTTGTCAAAACTCAGCATTCTGCTGTTATCAAATGTTTTAGGTGTGATTTGGGTGGAGAATACACTTTCAACAAATTTTGTGAGTTGCTTGCCTTAGATGGAACTATTCACCAAACTTCTTGTATAGATATGCCTCAACAAAACAGTGTTGCAGAAAGAAAACATAGACATATTGTTGAAACTGCTCGATTTCTTTTATTGTATGCCTCTGTTCTGAGTGCGTTTTGGAGTGAAGCTGTTCTAACAGTAGTGATTTTGATTAATACCATCCCATCTTCTCATATTTCAAGTATCTCTCTTTTTGAAAAATTGTATAGGTATGCCCCGGATTACTCCTTTGGAGTTTTTGGTAGTACTTGCTTCGTTCTCCGCCCTCATGTGGAACGCAGCAAGTTGTCCTCTTGATCTGCTCTTTGTGTCTTTCTTGGCTATGGTCAAGGTCAAAAGGGGTATCGGTGTTTCAATCCAATTACTCAAAAACTTTATGTGTCTCGTCATGTTATTTTTCTTGAGCATATACCTTTCTTTTCTATTCCGTTTGCTACTCATGACTTGACTAGATCTGATCTTATTCGTATTGATCTTTTTTTTGAAGATTCTGATAATTTGTCGTCACAGGTTCCTACTACATTAGAACCTCCTTGTTGTGTCCTTCCTCCATTACCTTTGTTTTATACTCGTCGAGTTCCTACTAACACTTCTACAGGTACTGAAGCTCCCTCTTCTCCTACGGTTCCTCAAGCTTTGTCTAAGATTGTAGATCTACCTCTACGTCAGTCCACCCGCATTCGTAAGTCCACAAGGTTACCATATTTTGTTTATTCTTGTTATTCTTCATCTTTTACTTCCTTTTTAGCTTCTATTTATTGTCTCTCCGAGCCTTCTTCCTCTGAAGAGAAATTCTTGATCCACATTGGCGATAAGCTATGGATGAGGAACTTTCGCTCTCTGCATAAGACAGTACTTGGGATTTGGTTCCTCTCCCTTACGGTAAGACTGTTGTTGGTTGTCATTTGGGTATATAAGATCAAGACTCATTTCGATGGGTCTATTGAGCGATACAAAGCTCGGTTGGTTGCAAAAAGATATTCACAACAATATGGTATGGATTATGAGGAGACTTTTGCTCCTGTTACGAAAATTACTACTCTTCGTACTCTTGTTCTTTGTAGCTTACATTAGAAATTGGGGTATCTCTCAACTTGATGTTAAAAATACCTTCTTGAATAGAGATCTCCAAGAAGACATTTATATAGAGCCCCTCATAGGGTTCTCCATGGTTTTGGAGTACGTTTACAAGCTCAAGAAGGCTTTTATATGGTCTCAAACAAGCACCACGTCCTTGGTTTGAGAAATTTTTGTTGTGATCTCTTCTCTTGGTTTTGCTTCTAGCAATCATGATTCTGCACTCTTTGTTAAGTGCAATTGATGTAGGTCGATTATTCTTACGTTATATATTGATGACATGATTACATTGGTGATGATGTTCTTTGGTATTTCAATTTTGAAGACATTAGCTAGACATTTTGAAATGAAGGATTTGGGCCCTCTCCAATATTTCTTGGGTATTGAAGTAGCCTACTCGCCTAAAGGTTATCTTCTTTCTCTCAAGTATGTTGCATATATTCTTGAGCGGGCTAGACTTCTCGATAATAAGACTGTCGATACTCCTATTGAGGTTAGCGCCAAGTATTCTTCTTCTGATGGTATATTTTTGTCAGATCCTACTTTATACCGTACTATTGTTGGGAGCTTGGTTTATCTCACTACTACTCGTCACGATATTGCATATCTTTGTTCATATTGTCGGTCGGTTTGTTGCTTCTCCCACTACAGTTCATTGGGCATTGTTCTTAGCATTTTGCGATATCTTGGTCTGATCTTTGAGTCTTCTACTTCCATCCACCTCTTCCTTGGATCTGCGTGCATACTCTGACTCTAATCATGACAGTGATCCTACAGATCGCAAGTCTGTTACTAGTTTCTGTATCTTTCTAGGTGATTTTCTCATTTCTTGGAAGAGCAAGAAACAATCTATTGTTTCTCAATCTTCCACCAAAGCGAGAATATCGTGCTATGGCCTCTACTACCAAAGAGGTTGTTTGGTTACGTTGGTTACTTGCGAGATATGAGAGTTTTTCCTTTCTCGTCCCACTCTTATGTACTGTGACAATAAGAGTGCTATTCAGATTGCTCACAACTCGATTTTCCATGAAAGAACCAAGCACATCAAGATCAATTGTCACCTTACCCGTCATCATCTCAAGCATGGCTCCATCACTTTGCCTTTTGTTTCCTCTTCTTCGCAAATTGCAGATTTCTTTACCAAGTCGCATTCTATTTTCCGTTTTCGTTTTCTCGTTAGCAAACTCTCGATGCTTGTCGCTGCTGCATCGTGAGTTTGAGGGGATGTTAATAAATATATAGTTGTTTTGTTTTATTTATTTATTAAGGGTAGAATGGTCTTTTCAGCTTAACCTATATATAGTTTATCTGTAATTAGGTTTCATTCAAACTTTGTATTATTTTTCATTATGCATAAGGAACCCTAGTCTCCTCTCTTTTTTCTTTTTGACTCTTCTTGTTTTTTGTTTTGTCCATATTATTTAACATTTGTTTCTAAAAATTAATTCTAAATAATTTTGGATTCATACATGTAAAAGTTCGCGAGAATTCGGGTCCTTCAGAGTTACACCAATAAAGAAAATGTTCTAGCGAAGTCATTAAAGAAGAGAGCACAAGAAACAAAATGAAGCTGAGGAATTCCATGTTGGTACTCAATTATGGGATTCAAACATAATCATGCATAGCATTCCCTGCACTTTATGAAACATTTAGATGCAAATTACTGAATTTTTATTACGTAGCAAATGTAAAAATCATGTTTATAACCATTTTCTAAATTTGTATAATTATACTTGGTTTGCAGGTGTTTGAGTAACTGGGTAATACAAAAAATGCCAGGATGTTTTATTCAAAAGCAGTGTGCTTATTAGTATTTCTTATGGTCGAAGCACCAACCCTCATTCTGAATCCTCCGTTTTCTCCAACAAACTCTGACCGGTATAGAATTAAGAATTACATTGATGTCCTTAAAAACTGGAAGAGTATTTCAGAGTCAAAGAATGGCTATTTTCAAGTGTGAGAATCAGCAACCCAGCCATGATAACCAGGGCAGCTGTTGATACCAAGTGGGGATGGCATCATATTTTACTCTGTAAATATTTTTTCTGTACAGTAAGGGCTAGTTTATAAACCAATTTTTGGTTTATTTGACAAATATTGGTTTTTTTGAGTTGAAATTGTTGACTTTTTATGTTAAAAGTTGGTTGAAAAGTCAAAATTACGGTAAAAAAAATCAAAATGGGTTTATAAACCCAATCAAACAAGCTCTAACTCTTTGGATCTTGGGACGCGGGATTGGATCGTTTTGTACATGGGTAATTTGGTTGTTGATGATATTCACACATATTTCACGGATGCTTGGTTTGGTTGTACTTTTAAGAGAATCGGTTTTTGTTGTGTCACAGAAAGATTCAACTGTGGAAAAATCAGATATTTTTTTGGTAAACTCTTGTTTCATAATTGATATATGTTTCAAAATCAATGTTTAAGTGTTTAGTAAAAAAAAATGATTTATTGCTGTGATTGTATAAAATTACTAAAATAGTTATTGATGATAATAATATTATTTTGTATTATTATTATCATCCTGAGTAGTATTGTAAAATTTATTTGTATTTCTATAACAATATCAATATGTAATATTATCAAATATTTTTCAAGACAATGCATTTAACATAATTATTTTGAAATAAAAATAATATATATCTATTAAATTTTAAAATTTTAAAACATTAAAAATATAACCATACTAATATTGTACAAAAATTAATTAAATTTAAATTTAAATTATTTGTGGAGATGTATTATAATTAGAATACTAACAAATATGTGATATAAAATGAATTATTTTAATTAATTAAAGTCAAAATTGGTATTTTAATAATAGATAAATAGAAAAGTTTAAAGCAGAATTTGAAAAACTATCATTTTGTTGCTTCTCATAATTTGCTGTCAGATGATATAGATTTTTTTTAGAATCACTTTTTAAAAATTTACCAAACATCTAAAACAATTTTTGATTATTTGACAATCAAAAGTTAGGCTTCCAAAATCAATTCCAAACGGGTCACTTTTAATGACAATTTGAGACACTTGGTTTAGCTCAGTTTTTTAAAATTCTCTTGTCGGGTTCGGACAGGGTTCGGGTTACCATTTAAAACCCAACCCAACTTGAATTGGAAATCAATTGAGTTAAAAAAAATTAAATAAGCAAAATGAAAATGAAAACCTCAAAGCCAAACCGTTTGGCTCAAGATTTAAAAAACATTGGACCCAAGCGCAAAACAAAGCCCCAAGCATTTTATGAAAAAAAAAAGGCATTGGTCCCAAGCCCTAAACAAAAAAATTAACTAGAATTGACCGAAGATTGTTCGATTTATGTAGATTCTATTTTGAACCCATTGTTGGGTTGATTCAGTTTGATAATTCATTGAAGCTGAATCGGTCTATTTGATTTTGAGTTGGTTGAAAACAAATCCAATCCAATCCAATCCACGTCCACCCATAATTATATGTTTTTGTTAGATAGCTTATTTTGGAAGTTATTTTTTACTCTCAAAAGTTATACACCACCAAAACTTGTACTGTGAAATCTTAGCCATGCATTACATTGGACATTTTGATAAAAGGGTAAATTTGATATTTACATCCAAAAGTAGAAATTATCAAAAATATTTTGAAAACTTGGCATATTTTCACACTCATTTTTAGCTACATTTCCAAATTCTCCAATTAGAATTTGGTAGACATTTTCAAGTCCTAAGGTACACAGCAGACACATCATCGGTCCTTTGGATGTCACATCTTATCTTTGTTTAATTTTCTCGTCTTTCAAGCACAATCATTTACTAATTATATGCATAAATTTACTCGACACATTTAGCTTTGCGTGACAATGATAAAATGTATGATGAATATAAAACTTATTTTCACCTAAAGATATATGTCTATATGACGCATTTGGAAAATGTGTCTAATTAGATCATATTCTTAACTCGTCTTTAGTATGGAGTCACAAATTGAATTTACAAGTCGTTGCTTGTTATTAAACTTGCAACATCAAATAAATGTGTCTAATTAGATCATATTCTTAACTCGTCTTTAGTATGGAGTCACAAATTGAATTTACAAGTCGTTGCTTGTTATTTGATGTTGCAAGTTTCTTGCAACATCAAATAACAAGCAACGACTTGTAAATTAAAAGAATTATATCGATTAAAAATTTGCTTGTAACATCAAATAACAAGCAACGACTTGTAAGTTCAATTTGTGATATGTCCAACTAGTCGATCACTAAGAACAAACTCATTCAAATGATATCTAACCCAAAAAGACAACTGATAGTGATTTTATTGTTTATAATAATAGTTCCAACTATGATTCTTTAACTTTTTTGCATTCTAACATAATGTATTTCCAATTCCTAATCTGGAAGAATTAATACATTAAAAGGTATAGTTTATTCTCTAGTTCTTAAATGGGTGTTCTCAATTTAGATTTTATAAGATTTTTTTTATATATTTATGAATTCTCATATATTTCATGAATTTGAATACAATTCTACATAATTTATAATATTTTAATAGAATTCTATATTATAAATTTTAATAAATTCTCATGGATTTCTATTGATGATCATGGATTCGTGGTCTTTTATTAAACATCTTAATTTTAATTTCACAATTATTCAAATTTGTCAACCTGGAGCAGAGAAATTTTTAAAATCTACCATGCCATTTCAAGGTCTATTTTTTCGAGCAGGCAACTTGCTCTATAATTAATATTAACAACCCAACTCACCACAAAAATACACAATTTTCTTTGTTATGAATAGACTTATAGCTCTCGAAAAAAAAAAATAGATAAGACAATTAATTCATGCCCACTACTACAAAAAAAATAAAATAAAATAAAAATTGAAATAACCTCAAACTTGACATGTCTATATTGATTGCTTTAATTATTTTAGCCACAAATTACAAGTGAGTTTAAATTTAATAAGAACAAACATCCACAATTTTGTTTAAAGATGTAGTGTGTATTTATCAATCATAGAAATAAAGGTATTACACAATTTTCTCTCTCTCTCTAGTCTACTAGTCTAAGAATTTCAGTATTTATCTCTCCTCTCCTATGAAATTTCTAGCAATATTTATTTATATATATCCAAATTTGAAATCTTTTCTATATTTATACTACTAATACTTAAGAAATGTTGGGTTGTGGGTATATATGCGAGGATTTCGTCTTTTTGTTTGTTTTTTGAATCTATTAATAAGAAATCAAACAAATTGAAAATTAAGAACAAAAGTTTACTAGAAATACTTGTAGCACAAATGGAGGAGAGAGGCGAGAGGCGAGAGGGAGAGAGGCTTGAGAGAAGATGTTGACTGAAATTTTGAGGGGTCGAGCTATAATTCCTAAATAATTTGGTATTTATATTTATGGACTCGAAATCTATTAAAATCTGTTAAAATCTATTAATTAATAAAATTTTAGAAATTTACTAGTTGTTGGAGACACCTAGATTTCTAAAGAATCTATTTAAATATGAGTTGAAGATACCTAAATTTTAACAATATCTATTAAAATCTCAGTGCAATGTGGATTCAGTCTTCTCTACAGTGTACACATCGATTTTCATTTTCCAAGAATAGTTGATAGAAGTAGCTACTAAAACGAATTATACAATCAATTCACTACGTTTAAAAGCAATGAGCTTACAATTAGCGTTTGTGAAAAAATGATTGTTGTTGTGCATATGCCGCATATAAGAATGACAAAAGATGCGGTGTGTCCCAACAAAACTTGCCATCGAAGGTGGAGCAGTAAATTGTGGAAAGAGGTCAACAAATTTTTCTATTTCAAGAGAAGGAATATGGAAGTGCGGTTGCTTGCTCTCATACTAATTCTTATTACTTTATTCTAGAGGACGAGTGTCACGAGTCATCTTTGTTGGTTGAATTGAATAGAGACTGATTCTCCTAAGAATGTACAATTTGTTTATGCACATATATATTTATGTTCATATAAGTTCATCATAGTATATAAAATCTAACTATTTTCTCCACATATGAGATATATTTCTAGTGTTGTTGACACAAGGGAGAATCGGCAAGTGATGCAAGACATGAAAATTAGCTGAAAAATATCAATGTTTTAAAAATTGACTGAGCATTGACCTAAAAAGAGAAAGGGTAAATGGTCGAACCGAGGTTGACCCAAAAATAAGAAAGGGTCAAGGCTCAAATGCTCAAACCAAGGTTGACCCGATGAATTTTAAAAAAATTAAAAAATTTCAAAAACGAAAAACAAGTTTTTGGAAATCACAAAGCTAACTCAAAAACAAGTTTTTTTTTCCATTCTTTTGATCCATTTAAATGCAGGAGGAGAGATAAATTTCAATGGTCAGCTACAATTAATTGTGGAAATAAATAATTTTATTTTTAGATTTCCCCTTTAAAATTAGTGAAACCGGGAATGGTTCAATAGATTCTTCAAAATCGGGTGAGTCGGCTGTGTTTTTGGCGGGGTTTTCAAAGGAATGGTTTTTCTGCACAACTAGTCCATCTTTAGACCTGGTTCTCAGTTTCACTGGTTACTGACCGGATTGGGCCGGTTATAATAACACAAAAATCTAATCTATTTGTATTAACACTCTCCAATGCTAATACAAATATACACTCGAATTCTCTTAGATGCTCTTAATTCGCTTTCTGGCTTGTGTAGTTTACAAATGATAACCCCTTAGCCTTATATACATTTACCTCCTTATAATGGATGGTCGAGATCAAGTTGATTTTATAGTAGATATTAGCTCTCTAAATCTACATAGATATTTACATGGAAGATTCTAGTTACGTTCTCTGCAATGTTATAGACATCTCGTGTCACTTTTCCTACACTTTTTGTTTGCAACGTTCTAGATTTCGATCATAGATATGTATAGACTTAATGTTCTTTTAGATGCTCTCAAATCTCTCCCTCGCTTGGATAGTTTCCAAAATGAGAACCCTTAACATTATATAGCTTTACCTCCATATAATGGATGTGGGTATCAAGTTGATTTTACAGTGTCTACACAGATACTTACATTGAAGATTCTAGTTACATTGTCTCTGCAACGTTTTAGACATCTTGTGTCACTTTCCCAACACTTTTTGTTTGCAACATTCTAGAATCCCCTCAAGAGTCATAAATATGTCTAAACCCTCAAGAGTCATAAATATGTCTAAACTTAATATTCTCTTAGATGGTCTCAACTCATTCTCTTGCTTGGATAGCTTACAAATGAGAACTTCTTAACCTTATATAGCCTTATATAGCTTTAGCTCCTTATAATGGATGGTGTAGATCAAGTTGATTTTCCGGTGGATATTAGCTCTCTAATTATATATAGATATTTACATGGAAGATTCTAGTTGTGTTGTCTCTGCAACGTTCTAGACATCTTGTGTCACTTTCCTACACTTTTTATTTTCAACATTCTAGAATTCCTTCAAGAGTCATAGATATGTCTAGACTTAATATTCTCTTAGATGCACTCAACTCGCTCCCTCGCTTAGGTAGTTTACAAATATGAACCCCTTCACCTTATATAACTTTACCTCCTTATAATGGATGGTCGAGATCAAGTAGATTTTACGGTGGATATTAGCTCTCTAACTCTACATAGATATTTACATGGAAGATTCTAGTTACATTGTCTCTACGCAACATTCTAGACATCTTGTATCACTTTCTCTACATTTTTATTTTTTTACAAGATTCTATAATTCTTTCAAGAGTTATAAATATGTCGAGACTTAATATTCTCTACAAGATTCCACCATGTTCAAGAGAATTTCATAAATCTTTTTGTGATACGAGTCTTTTGATATTTATGAACTAGGCCAAAAGTGACTTGCGTTAACTGGGCCAATTAATGGGTCTCGTTATATATTTTGAGCCTCTTGATTGAGTGAGTAATTTTTGCCCAATACAAGCTGCATTTTCCATAGCCAATCGTCAACCCCTCTGCGGCTCGCATACTCTGCTACATGTTCAATTTTCATCTAGCGCCTTCAACCTAGGGACGGATGGAGGGGGGCTGCACTATGCTTGACCCAGTGCGATACAGCCCAAATCATATTTTCTTGAGTATTTTTTTTTTTTGGTTTTAAACAATAGTTCGGCTCAAACAAAAAATAGCTCACTTTTTAAGTGGACTAAATTAAAATTTAAATCATTTACACATTAAAATCTATCACATCCCAAACAAAAAAATAACCAACTTCTTAAATGGCCAATTCCAAAAGATTTATTTTCAATTAGATTTATTTTTCTTGGGTAAATTCAATGCCGGTTATTATTGTTGTACTTATGAGCTTTAAAGTCACATGGTCAAGACTTAATTCAATTAAAGTCACATTTTAGCATTAAAAGACCAACTTATTCCCTAATTATAATACATATGTGATATTGTCTTCTGTGATACTGTTTTATTATGATACTATTTTGGTATATTTATATCATACTTTTATCTTTGATATTGTTTTATTATGATAATAATTTTCAATATATGATAATCTTTTTTTATCTATGATCTTTGTTTCATTTAGATAATGTGCATTTGATATATTTATACCATACTTTTATTTTGATATGTTTTATTATGATAATGTTTCAATCTATGATACTGTTATTGAATACAAATTGAGTATTTTAAGAACACTATCATTACTTCAACTATTAAAATATCTTGTACTTAGTTTTATATATGATATTGTATCATTACTTCAACCATTAAAAACATCTTGTACTTACTTTTATTTATGACACTGTTTTATCTATGTTTATATCATTGACACTGTTTTATTATGATAATGTTTCAACATATGATACTGTTTCAATATATGATAATGTTAATGAATGCAAACAGTATCAATGGTCTTGTACTACTAATTGAGCATTTTAAGAACAATATCATTACTTCAACTAGTAAAACATCTCTACTTTTATTACGATAATGTTTCAATCTATGATCTTGTTATTTAATTTATAATAATATTATTTTATTGTGTTGTAGCACGATCATTGTTTTATTAAGATACATTTATGTATGATACTAATATGTTAAAATATATTTATCTATTATACTGTTTGAGTATTTATGATACTGTTTAGACAAGAAAATTAAAGATTGCTATTTTAAGCTAAAGAGACGACTTCAAACTGCTAAAATCAATCGCATGCGAATAATAGAAATTCTGAGCACGTATGCGAATACTGTGCCTATTTCTGTTATGATACTATTTTGTATGATACTGTTTTCTATAATACAGTATCAAATAACACAACGAATAATCTAATAGCCAATTTTCATCAGAGCACGCCCATATCCAATAGCAAGAAATCATGGCCATCAGATGGTGGAGCATTATCACCTATTTTTGTTCTATATCTTCATTCTTCATAATCTTTTTCACATACAATTCGATTATTTTCAAAATCTAAATACTAACCACTTGTGTATGTGAAGCAAGTGAATGTGTACAACCCAAGGTCTGCATGTGCCTCAATATCCACCGCCATCGCCGGCGAGACTAGAATTAAACCTTGATAGTATGTAATTTTGCATTTCCATTTTCTTACTTGCAATTAGAAATTGGAATTCAACGAAAACAGAGTATTTCCAACTAATTGATTCACATAAGAAACACCATAAAGTAAGAAACACTAGAAAACAATAAGCGAGAACTAGGTTTCTAATGGTAGACCCGACACCAAAACCACCCGGACACGGACTTCACCATGGGCGGACCACCTTGGTCACCCTCATCGCAACCATACCCGGTCTCATGCCATCATATTCGTGGGCCCAGTGCCAAAAACAACACCCAAATCGCGGCAGACCTAGGTTTTGCCCTAAGCGCCGCCGTGATCTCCTCCATCGAACGTACAACCACCGGACGGTCACCGGTCGACTCGCCTACCTTGGGCGAGCAGTTTGATGTCTTAATTGGCACTCAAGGGTTGGCGGCTGCTGATTTGCTAACGAGACAGTTTTATATGTTTTTTACATAACAATTTTTGTTGAGAAATACTTTGTTAATAAAATAGATATAGATTCTATTATATAAGAATTTGCAGTTGTAAAAGATCGTCGGGCACAACTTCCTTTAGCTAGTTTTAGATCTTGAATATTTTTGTGTAATGACTTTTTATATACTTCTTAAAGATTATGACTTATAGAAAAAACATTAGATTCTTATAAAAATAGGCTAAGTAATTGTGAATTTAGAAAGAAAAAATTTCGGGGGCACGAACCCCCATAAGGGAGGTTCCCCCCCTCCAGCCCACCTATTTGTCATATCTTGGCTCCGTATGTGCCTCAACCTCTTGCCTTTAGTTTGTATTGATAACCTTTTATACGTTAAGCAGGTTAAATGAATGAACATTGGGGTTTATGTGAAGTAAGTGGGTTAAATATTCTTGAACTTTTTCAAATGTCTTTCAATTACTATTGAAATTTGAAAGTTTTTCAAGCTGCTGGACGTGTTTTCATGCACGGCCCAAATCATATGAAACCAACAAAGTTAAGATCGAAATGTCATTAGAATTTATATGTATAATATTGAATTTTAATGTTTTAGTTTACTTTTGCAATTTTAGATTTTTCAAACACATGCTTGCCTTCAAAATTATTAGATTTCAAACCCTGGTAGACTAATTTTTTTTATTTGTTTAGACTTCAGAGAATTAAAATACTTACAATTTCGTAAAGTAATTCATGCATTTTAAATTACTTCAATATTTGACCGGTCAGATTTTATTAAGACAGACAATATTTTGAGATCTTAGTAAAAAGAATAAATTATTTGAAAGTAACTTTTAAGTTGAATCCAACGTATCTTAAGATATGTTCTCAGTATGGTGGGATGGTTATGATTTGTTTTTGCTTTTGAGAACTTGATTAAACTAGAGAATTTGTAAAAGTACCCAAATGTAAGAAGTTGATTGAAAATATGACAATTTTTATCAAACCGAAGCGTAGTGAGGTTTTTTTCACTCCCACTCCCACAATTTTGTCATATACGTTGTCTTGAGAATCAAAAATAAAGACTCCATCCTCACTACAAATTCCAATCTCGATCGTTGGCAATCAAAAATCACAAACTGAAAATCCAGATTCCACAACCAAAATCCAATATCTACGATCTGGAAATCCAAAATCTCCATCCAAAATCAGCATTCTTGCGCAACGATCTACGATCTCTAGGCCACGAGATACAAAATTTATCTACCCGTTCAATTTTTTCTCGGTTTTTCATGAATTTTTTGCTCTTAGATCTGTTACGGTTTTTTGCAATGGAGACTCCACTTCCATCCTCACTACAAAAGTTTAACAAAATATTTCTCCATCATTTCAATACACATTAGTAGAATATTTGGACAAAAATCATCATCAAAGGCAAGATGTGAAAATTAATTGAAAATTAATGACAAAAATATGACAAAAAAGAAGTTGAAGGCATAAATGCTAAAACATTAAAAGTTGGAGGACTTTTATTACAATTAAAACGTAATTTATATAATAAAAATTATAGTGTAAATATAATTATCTATTTTTAAATACAAAATGTCCAATATATACTTCTACAAAATGACCAATTTACATATAAGTCAAATATTTAACACTAAATAAAATTTCAAATTTTTAATCGCTGACTGGAATATAAGGAATTGATGACACTTTTTCAATTTTCTTAATTATTATTAAGCCAAAAAGACATTTAATTCAGCCAAAGACATCATCTAGATGTTTACAATTCTAGAATTTATATTAATTCAAAGTACGAAGTAATTATTACACTGCAAGCAAGGTCAAGCTTGCGGGGAAAACTGCTCCTGAATGTCTAATCTTTTAATTGCCTATTTACTTTTAATATTAAGTTAAATGTTATATATTTGTTTTTTTTTTGCGCAATATCATTTGACAA
The DNA here is from genome assembly GCA_023638005.1 of Forsythia suspensa. Classification (NCBI taxonomy): domain Eukaryota; kingdom Viridiplantae; phylum Streptophyta; class Magnoliopsida; order Lamiales; family Oleaceae; genus Forsythia; species Forsythia suspensa. The sequence goes on from JALRMA010000395.1 coordinate 34,251, forward strand.
ATTTTAAATGTACGTTCTAACTCGATATTCCCTCCGTCCCACAAATATATACCTACTTTTTTTTTCCCACATGATTAAAAAACTCATTTAATGTAATTGAAATTATAAAATTTCACACAATTTTCCTATTATACCCCTATTTAAGTTAAATAGAAATCAAAAGATATATATATATATATATATATATATATATATAGAGAGAGAGAGAGAGAGAGAGAGAGAGTGAGTGAGAGTGTGTTACACGGAAAAATATATATATATATATATATATATATATATATATATATAAAGGTTTAGAGAGAAAGTTATATATATAGAGAGAAATTACATTGGAAAAAGAAAAAATTAAATAAAAGTTTAGAAAGAAAAATATTTTGGTTGATAACAATGTAAATTAAATAAGGATATATTAGAAAAAATAAAAATTTAATATATTACGTATAAAGTAAGAAATTTATAATTTAGAGACATATAAATAAAGAAAATGGAGTCTATCTTGGTGGAGCGGAGGAGTATTTGTTCTCTCTCTCTATATATATTAATTTAATAATGACTATATATTAAAGATGGACAGTAAATCGACTAGACAATCAAGTCCACCTTACAAGTCTAATCATCCATAATAATTACAAATAAAAATTATTATAGAAAGATAATTTAAGCTCCACTAGCTTCATTTTAATGCTTTATACAGATCAAACATTTGCAGTCAAATGTATTGTCACAAACAGGGCAGGTATTATACAACTCTCATCTCAGCAGCCTAAGATAACCTATTTGGTAATGTTGACAAATCTAGAATATTTTCACTTCTAAACATGTGTTACATGTGTACAAGTTTTTAATAAATGGTGATATCAAGACTTGAATTCAGATTTTTGTGGGCTTTGATACCATGTTAACAACTCTATCTAAAAGTTTAAAGCGATAATTCACATATATTATTTAAATTGTCTTTTTAATTGTCGAAATATAAAAAAACCTAATATGTGTATTATGGTAAAAGACAGAAAATAGAGAAATATTTAGAATTTTCTCTAAAAGAACAAAATTACCCTTTATAGACCAAGGATATAGATTTGCTGTAAAAAAAAAGAGTATAATTTTATATTTTTGTTTCTACATTGAAGAGGATCATGCTTCATTTATCCACAGAGGTTCTATAGGCCTTGCTCCAATCACCATGAGCTCTCCACGAATGTGTGTATTTATATACCTGCGTTGTGAGAGATTATAACTAGTTTATAAACCAATTTTGGTTTATTTGACCAATATTGGTTTATTTGAGTTAAATTGTTGAGTTTTCGTGTTAAAAAGTGGGTTGAAAAGTCAAACATTACGGCTGAAAAAAACCCACTTTGGTTTTTAAGCTTTGTCAAACAAGCTCTTAGTTTTGGAGTTTCAAGGGAGTAGTCAAAGTCTTTAAATTTTTATTATTATTTTTATATTTAAGCAATACTGAAAATTGTTATGGATTAAATGTTCAATCACGTATTATTGACAACCATAACTACAAGAAACGAGAAAAATTGAAAGCTAGTAAAAACATATAATTTATAGTGGTTCACTCTCAATGCGAGAATTATATATACTTATCGTTGCACGATTTTACTATAATGAAGGAGACTACAACTTGTTTTTGACTCATGCCTCTCTATACTAAGTGTATTTTATATGGAGATGAAACATTAGGGCGACACAATAAATGTGCAAACTACCCATTAAAACCCTCATAATAAACAATAAAATTTTGTTAGTATAATGGTAGCTCGTTAGAGAACACCTGACATCTCTTTTAAAATTTAAACTGATTGAATTGTTCGTTTTAACTTTTTGTACTCTGATACTATATTGAGTCTTTATTATCTTAAAATATTAACCTTGCTAAGATGAGTAGATTGATTGGCCATTGACTTTACTTTTAATAGTGAATGAAAGGCTGAAAAGTTGACTATTAGAACATAAGAATCATGATCAAGAAGGCTTGCCAATATCTGCAGTAATAAACTGGGAAATATGCAAACTAATTTTGCTCCAAATCCTATAAATTTACTAATAAAGACCTGATATTCATGCAAGTAGCAGACATTCCAGTTTCATAGTATAAGCAGATTTCTTTCAAAAATGAGAGGCCAAACTCTTAAATTCTATTACCTTCTCTTCTTCATTATCACTCTGTCTCTTTTCCATTCTGCCAATTCAAAGTCAATGCTTCATTTGAGAAGGGGTGATTCTATATCTGTTGAAGGCAATACTTTTATCACCTCCCAGATAATTCATTTACCTGTGGCTTTTACGCCATACCCGGAAGCAACCCCTGCTGGTTTGCCATTTGGTTCACCAATTCCAAAGACAAAACCGTTGTTTGGACAGCCAACCGGGACAGGCCAGTCAACAGCCAGGGCTCAAGAGTATCTATTCGGGGAGATGGAACCATGGTCTTGACAGATGTTGATGGAAGCATTAAATGGCAGACAAATACAACCAGTACTGATGATGTTGCTGCAGCTGAGCTTCTTAATTCGGGCAACCTCGTTTTGAAGAATACACGAGGCCATATTCTCTGGCAAAGTTTTGATTTTCCAACTGATACTCTTTTACCTTCTCAAACGTTCACCAAGAACAAAAGATTGATATCATCATTAAGAAAAGGAAGTTTCGAATCAGGTTACTTCAATTTATATTTTGGTAGTAACAATGTTTTGTCGTCCATATTTGATAGCCCTGAAACATCTAGCATCTACTGGCCAAATCCTTATAATGATATCTATACGAATGGAAGAACCAACTATAACAGTAGCAGAATAGCATTTTTGGATGATATGGGCATGTTTCGATCAAGTGATAAATTCAAAGCCAGTGCTTCTGATAAAGGATTTGGGATAAAAAGAAGGTTAACAATAGACCATGATGGGATTCTTAGAATCTATAGTTTAATTAATTCAACAGGGCTATGGATGATAACATGGCAAGCAATTTCACATCCTTGTCAAGTGCATGGGATGTGTGGAACTAATGGAATATGTGTTTATGCACCGACTCCCAAGTGCATATGTACTCCTGGGTATGAAATGAATGATCCAAGTGACTGGATTGCTGGTTGTAAGCCTACATTCAAAGAAGCCCTCTTGAGTTCACCAGTAAATTTTTGGAGATTTCTCAGACAGATTACTTTGGGTTTGATCTTGATTTCCAACCAGATTTTACACTGGAAGCTTGCAGGGAACTCTGTTCAGGAGATTCCCGTTGCAAGGCATTTACCTACAAGACGTGGGGAGAGGGTCATTGCTATGTAAAAAGTGCACTTTTTAATGGCATTATGTCTCCAGATTTTCCTGGAAGTACATACATTAAACTCCCCAGGAGTGTGCAAGTATCAAAACCATCAATTTTTCATGGTTCCAGCATAACGTGTGAATCTCGTGAAGCAGAAATTCTTGTAGGATCTCCTTCTATGTATGACATCGCCAGAAGAATAGTAAGATGGGTGTATATCTACTCATTTTGCGGTGCCCTTGGAGCAATTGAACTCGTATTTATTGTATTAGGCTGGTGGTTTCTATTCACGAAACCCGGCGTTCCAGCTTCGGTTGAAGCAGGATATCGCATGATATCCAGCCAGTTCAGGAGGTTTAACTACGGTGAACTGAAGAAAGCAACCAATAACTTCAGGGAAGAGCTTGGACGAGGAGGCTCTGGCATCGTTTATAAGGGTGTTTTGGCAGATGATAGGGCGGTGGCAGTGAAGAGACTGGGAGATGCGTTTCAAGGACAAGACGAGTTCTGGGCAGAGATGACAACTGTGGGAAAGATCAATCATATAAATCTTGTGAGAATGTGGGGATTTTGTTCAGAAAGGAGACACCGACTCTTAGTATACGAATATGTCAACAACATGTCACTTGACAAACATATTTTCAACTCAAGTTTTCTAGGATGGAAACAAAGATTTGCAGTGGCATTGGGTACAGCCAAAGGTTTGGCCTACCTCCACCATGAATGTCTTGAATGGGTTATCCATTGTGATGTGAAGCCGGAAAATATTCTTCTAGACATTGAATTTCAACCCAAGATTGCAGATTTTGGGCTGGCAAAACTGTCACAGAGAGATGGCCCTGGTTCAAAAATCTCAAAAATTCGAGGAACACAAGGCTATATGGCTCCAGAGTGGGCAGTAAACCTTCCAATTACTGCAAAAGTTGACGTCTATAGCTATGGAGTTGTAGTCCTGGAGATGATAAAGGGAAATAAGCTCTCAAATTGGGCTGTAGATGATACAGACGACCACGAAATTCCCCTTAAAACTTTTGGCAGGACTGTGAAGGAAAAAGTTCAGTGTGGAAACTCGTCTTGGGTAGACAGCATAGTTGATCCAAGATTGGAAGGAAGGTTTAGCCGAAACCAGGCAGCAACATTGATTGGAATAGGCCTTTCCTGTGTAGAAGAAAACAGAACCAAACGCCCAACAATGGCTTCAGTGGTCCAAACTCTCATGGAATGCAAAGATGAAACGGAAATGCAAAATCCAGACAAACTGTAACTGCTTGATCTTTTAATTTTCTTTTCTGCAAATGTATTTGGAATAATTAGTCTTTGGCAAAAAGTTACTTAGGGTGTGTTTGATTGGAAGATTTTCCATGGAAAATCTTGTCACATCGATGGAAAATATTTTTATCTTTTTTGTTTGTTCACATTGTGAAAATGAAAATGATTTCCAGTGACAATCAATTAAAACATGATTAAGAAGGAAAAGTTGGAAAATATTTTTTTGCTAAAATAAGTTGTTTTTTTTTCCTACTTACATGGAAAATCTTTTCTTTGCCATGGAATCAATCAAACACACCCTTATGCACCGCTGTCAAGTAATGAAACTTTGCACTTTTAAAAAGTAATGAGACTTTATTTATAATTTTTTTTCTTTTTTATTTTTGTTTATTTATAGAGGAGGAAAAATTCGTTAAAATCTATCAATTGAGACATGATTTGCAATTAAATAAAAAGTAATGGATGTCTTGTGCCATAAAAATTGGTTGAGGATAAATTAGTAATAAGCTGCAAAAGTTGGAGGCCTAAAAGTACAAATTTCTCATATTAAAACAACGCATATTATTTTATATTTTATAATATATTAAATTAAAGTAGTTTGATAAATATGGAAATCAGTTTTATTAACATTCCTACAATCTAGCTCTCAAAATCCAAGATGAATCTCTAAATTGCAGACATTTTTCTTTTTTGAATAGAGCTCCAAAATTGCATGTATCTTCAATATAACCGAATTTTCCCCATTGTCATCTTCATCGGGAGGTTGAAGCTCGAAATCGAAGAACAAATAGTTAGAATTTCCTCCATTGTCGTCTTCGTCTGAATTTCCTCCATTATCGTCCTCGCTCGTGCATCAAATATTCAACTCTAAAAGAATTCCAAAAATCAAAGGTCGGTACAATGAAATCGGACAATTATAAATTTATGTGTTACAATTGATAGAATCAAATGTATTATGATGTGTTACAATTGTGGATTTATGTGTTTCAATTGATATTACCATATGTATTACAAATTGTAACAAATGCACAATCAATCCAAATATTATAATTAAGCATGTAATTAACTTACTAAAACCGAATCGTGAATTATTACACCATAACAATAATAATTCATGCAAAGCAACCGCAAATAAACTGAAACTCAAAGGTTTAAGCGAACACGAGAGTTTAAGCGGTTCATGATTTCTCCCGAAGGAGCACTGAAATAAAGTAATTAAATGCGCAAAAATAATATATAGAGAGGAGTGGAAAACAACTATAGCACATAATATCTCACCTTAAAATTGGAAATCTGAAATTTTGGAGTTGTACTTGAAAATTCTGATTTACACACGAAAGCAACTTGATGCGAAACCTCAAATATTAACGTGCCAAAACAAGTTCACAATGACTTTCTGGACTATATCAACTTTATGGCCAACGTGGAAAAAGTGGGAGAAAGGTTTCACGTAGTGTGGTTTTATAGAATTTGATTACCTGCTTACTGTTAGCTTAGTTTAGATAAATTAGGATTTAGCTTATTTAATTGATTTAGAACTCATCATGCACTAAGTAATATTATCCGAAAGATCTGGCGCCACTTAGTTTAGGTTATGAAGAGTTGATAATTAATTCTTAACCTAATTAGAAATGATCACTTCACTAGAATTCTATAATGATTACAACTCTTAACTCACTCCCTCTCTTTCTCTCCCGGTCAACAAGATAAAAACAAAGAATGTGTTAATCTCTAATTAACAAAATAGATAATCTTAGATTACTTTGAACTATTTTATCTTAGGTTTAGCTTATCTAAAATTACTTTTTCTTGGACCAATAATCATAATTAAATACGAGCTACCCAACGAGCCCAATATTGATATACTAAAACTCAATATTTCACTAATTAATTATTTAGCCCAAATAAATTAATTGATTCTAAAATTTACTTTCACTTGATCCTTTGATGATAAATAATAAAATTCGGGATTCTAGAGTACGAATACACGGCCAAGACCCCTCAGTGTATTACCAATACACGGTCAAGACCCCTCAGTATACTAGAATAATCAATGAATTCACCGGGTACTTTTATGGATTTAAACATCATCTCAATTCACATTTAATTTCATAATAGGCAATTTCACAATCTTCCGAATTTACAAGATAACATAATTCAATACACAATTATAAGAAATCACGTAATTTAATATTTAGTAATATAATATCTTATAATTGAAATCTAAATTTTCTAAAATATATTTTTCCACTCACAGAGTTATCTACTGAAGATTAACTCGGCTAATAAACTGTCCCGATATTTGAGTCACTTCCTGAGATAACAATAGAATTCAATTCAAACATCACTTATAATTCTACTTCTATAAAATCCAACAATTAAAGCTAGGAATTGAACTGCTAATTTTTAACTCACTAAAAGCATACAAATAGACCAATTCTTAAAATCAAAGTTTCTCTCCTTACCTCGTATCGTAGCCAAAGCCGGAAATTAAATTCTTCAAACTTAATATTTCATATTACTTCTCCCACATTCCAATTTTTCTCCTTGAATTTCAAAATTTGCTATATAATTTGAGCGAGAAAGAAAGAGAAAAGGATGCAGGCAAGGGAAAAAGATATTGCTGTGAAGAAGATAAGTGAAAAAAGGAAAAATGGAATTTTAAAAGATAATGAAGGATTGATATGCATGCATTATCCATCGCCTGACCATCGCCTGCCTTGACCTTTATCTTCTTTTATATATATATATATATATATTTATATGTTGGCTTGATATTGTTGACCAAGAAAGTTTCAAGTTGATGAGAATTATTCTGAGAAAGGAAGAAAACCTTCCTACAAATATTTGCGAGTGTGGGGTGTCTTGCCAAAGTGGCGGTACCTACACTAAAGAAGGTGAAAATAGGACCAAAAAAAAGCGTTGATTGCATATTTATCGGATATGCACATAATGAAGAGTGCTTATCGATTTCTTGTGTTTGATTCAAAAATTTTGATATACACAAAAACACTATAATGGAATCGAGAATGTATCATTCTTTGAACATGTATTTCCATACAAGTTCAAAGAAGAAATGACTCTTCTAAATGGACATATGAGACTATGATTGAGAATAGTCGAACCAAGAAGTAGAAGAGGAAGTTGAGATTGAACAAAGGCGTAGCAAGCGAGAAAGGACACAAAAATCTTATGGTCTTGATTTTTCGACTTATATGCTAGAAGCTCGAACCTCAAAGCTTTAAAGAAGGCTGTGAACTCTTCTCGAAGGACCTCAATGGAAAGAATCAATTAAAAGTAAGATAGATTCTATTCTCGCGAAACCATACATGGGAGCTAGTGGATCTTCCTCTGGAATGCAAACCACTAGGCTATAAATGGATTTTCAAGAAGAAAATGAAACCAGATGGAACAATCGAAAAGTATAAGACAAGGCTTGTTATAAAAGGATATAGACAACGAGAAGGCCTTGATTACTTTGATACATATTCTCCAGTAACGAGAATAACATCCATTAGGATGATACTTGCAATTGCAACTTTGCGGAATCTCAAAGTACATCAAATGGATGTGAAAACTGTATTTCTAAATAGAGATTTAGATGAAGAAATCTACATGGAACAACCTGAGGGTTTTTCTGCTACAGGACAAGAAAACAAAGTCTGTAAATTAGTAAAGTCATTGTATAGCTTGAAACAAGCTCCAAAACAATGGCATGAAAAGTTTGATAATGTCATGATAGAATGTGGATTTAAAATCAACGAGTGTGATAAATGCATTTATATCAAAGACACTGAAAATGGCTATGTCATTTTATGTCTTTACGTTGATGACATGCTTATTGTTGGAAGCAACGATAAGATGATTAAATCTACTAAAGACATGTTAAATTCAAGATTTGACATGAAGGATATGTGTTTAGCGAGATGTGATACTTGGAATTAAAATTTCAAAACATCGAGAGAATTGTCCTAAGTCAATCACACTATGTGGACAAAATTCTTAAAAATTTAACAAGGATGATTCGGCATGGCTAGAACACCGATACATACCAATCAAAGATCTATCAAAGAACAAAGGCGTAGAGTATATCTCAATTAGAATACTCTAGAATTATTGGAAGTCGATGTACTTAATGAGTTGTACAAGACCAGACATAGCCTCACATGATTAGCAAACCGAGTAGATACACGAGTAATCCAGAGGCGACCCTTTGGAAAGGAATAATAAGAATACTAAGGTATTTGAGATATACTCGTAATTATGGGCTGCATTATACCATATATCCAGCAGTTATTGAAGGATATAGTGACGCTTAATTGATATCTCGATATAAAGACTCAAAATCTACAAGTAGATTTGTGTTCACACCTTGGGAAGTGCAGCTATATCATGAAAATATTCTAAAGCAGACGGTTATAGCTAGATCCACTATGGAATCACGAGTTTATAGCTTTGGATAAGTGTGGTGAGGAGGCTGAGTGGTTACGTCACTTCCTAGATGATATTCCTAGATAGTCAAAGCTGTGCCAACAATTTGCATACATTGTGATAGTCAATACGCAATTGGTAGGGTGCAGAGTAACATGTATAATGGTAAGTCTAGACACATACGTCAGATACATAATACCATAAGAGAACTACTCTCACCTCGAGTTATCTCTATTGACTATGTGAAGTCAAATGATAATATTGCGGATCCACTAACTAAAGGTTTGAATAGAGAGTTAGTTGAAAAGTCGTCGAAAGGAATGTGACTTAAGCCTTTGAAAGAATAAGTTAATACAATGAAAACCCAACCTAGTTGATGAAGATCCCAAGATCTAGGTTCAAAGGGACAACCTAATTGTAAATACTTAATTAGATCACTGTGGGGGTTCTCTCCTACCAATTCCTATGATAAACAGTGATACTCGTAGAGGAAATGATAAGCAATAGGCTTTTAATGATTCTTACGAGCGGAGTAGAACGGGCTATTCTTAATTAAGAAATCACCTATGTGAGAGAGAAGTGGAGCCGCTTCTAAGAGAATTGTGAAAGCGCAATTCTTAAAAACTTTCGCAGAACCAGGCATATGTTCACGGCCATAAATGAACATAACAATGAGTACTGAACTATATCAGGAAGAATTCTATGTGAAGTATATCATCGTTTACACAAAAGGCAGAACAGTTCAAGGACATCGCGTCTACTGATCAGCTAGTAAAGTAAATGTGCTTTCATAAGGGAATGTTCAAAGGGTAACACCTACCTATCCTATGCAGGATTCAGACGTTGAACTTTATCACCAAGTCTTCCGTGTTTCTTTCAATTTTTCATTCATGTAGGGGATTGTTGGAAAACTAAGTAAAATGAATGAAAAATTAAAGCTTTCAATTTTGAGACTTTCCATCTTCTCAACCTTTCATTTTTGTAACTTTTGTAACTCTTGTTTTAATGGTTGAATTTGAATTGGAATTGGAAAGTCATTCTTATGCCTATATAAAAAAGTCATTTTTCCTCATTTCAACACAACAATTCAAGCATTTTCTCTCTTCCTTTTTGTTTCTCTAAGTTTTCTTTTAGATGTGATATAGTTCAGGCGATGGGGTCGGTTGCATCGGTACAACCGAGTTCTACCGTTGTATCCCTGGGAGATAGACGTTCATAACCTACGGTGAGGGACTTAATCTGTTAAAAAAAGCGTACACGTCTGTGCATCGGTTTGCACTTTATTCTTCAATTTTAATTACGCAATTTCTTTAATTTTTGTTTCTTGTTCATGTAATAAGAAGTTTCTCTTTTTTATTTCACAAGGTGATTAACAGTCATTTGGAATACTCAAAACATTAAAAGCTGTCCTAGAGAAAGGGAAAGGAAAGAAATAAATAAATATATCCGAAAGAATGTGTAGCTTCGAAATATGACATCATAATTAGCTGGAAAATGAGGAAATGAGAATTTGAAACCAAATCCTTTTACGGTAATGTATTCGTAGAAGCAACACGCAAAACAGAATAATACAATAAAAAAAATTCTTTTCGAGAGTGGAATATCTTAGAATTGCTGATTATTTGACGACCTACAATTGCAAATTCAAATAAAATAGTGTCGCAACAAATGTTGCATCCATCTCCTTTTCTTTCCTTTTTCATTTGTTATACCCAATTAGATTACAGAAAGTTTAGAATTCATATTTATCCAAAATTTCCCAAATCCACAACACTGTTAAGCTACAAATCATAATTTAATTTAGCTAGCTTGCACTATAATAATTCAATATTTTGAATAGTTGAAAGAACCACATTAAAAATAAAAATAAAAAATTATAGAATCAAAATTTCAAGAAAATTTATCAGAGGCTAAAGCTGAGAGAAAATCCAAGCTTCTTAAACAATTCAAATAAAATAGAATCTGGAACTCATTACTCTGCAGTAGTAGAAGAAAAAAATGCAAACAAATTTGACTCGATCATTGATGTTATATCTATCGACATTCCCGTAAAAAGAAAAATGTAAAAATTAACAATTGATACGAATAAAATTGCCTATGAGAGAGAGAGAGAGATTAGTTTTTGATTGGGTGATAATTGCGAAAAAGAATCTAATTTGGAACCTCCCAATAAGAGTTCTTGCACAATTGATTGATGGGTTTGCAGCAATGTGTGATTGTGAAAACACACGTGGTTCTCGAAATGAACCAAACCAAACCGTAATCGGGTTCGGTTTGAATTCCATAATTTTAAATAGAACGGTGGTTCCATTTTAAAGTAACTATTAGTTCTCGGTTCCGGTTTCGGTTTGACTTTCTTCATAATTGAACCAAATAGAACCACGTTCACTCTTAAGATCTGGACATGGCGTCTACTTCAAGAGCCGAAAATCAATGCATTATCGAAGCATGTGGGAACAATGGCGATTTAGGGGGGGCAGCCTGGGCGCCTAAAAAGTTTAGCCCAAATTGCAAAAAAAAAAAAAAAAAAAAAAGAAAGAAATAAAATCCAAATTTCACCAACAAATTAAAAGAAATTTATTACCAAGCATAAAGAAGGAATTGTTTTACTCCTAAATATGCATCCGTGTTTAATTAAACAAACAATTATTTGCATTTCATGTAAGTATTAGAAAGTTTAAAATTGAAATTCAAACTTTAAAAAGTTCAAAATTCGAAAGTGGGCTTGAATTTTTTAATTTGTTGAACCTTCCACTATTTGGTGTTGAAATATCATTTTATTTTCTAACTTGGTTGTAATAATCTCGTTGTGTATGACTTACTTATATGTCGTTTCATTAAGTATATGATTATAATATAATTGTATATAACACTATTAAAGAATATAAATATTTTGTGTATCGACTACATAACAATTTTTGTTGAGAGAGACCTTGTTAATAAAATAGATATAGATTCTATTATAGAAGAATTTACAATTGTAAAAATTGTTGGGCATAACTTTCTTTAGCTAGTTTAGATCTTGAATATTTTTTGTGTAATGACTTCTCAGTAACTTTTTAAAGATTATGACTTATAAAAAATATTAGATTCTCATAAAAATGACTAAATAATTATAGTTTGAGAAAAAAAAATTTCCCTTTTGGCAATTCCGCTCGCGCGCCTTGTGTGGGAGCACAAGCACCTAAAAAGTTTAAAAGTTAAATCGAATCAAATCATCATTAGTTTAGTTGGAAAAAAGCAATTAGATTTAGGGTGGTTATATTGGCACCACTAAATTTATTTACTCCACCACGTTTTCAATATTTTTGGTATTTACTAAAATAATCATAATTAAAATGAGGATAAATTGCAGCTAGTGTTCCCACCAATTGATTTCGTTTGCACTTGTATCCTCAATATTAATTCTTGGCATCCATCACCCCAACCTTTGATGGGGATTTCTCCCCCCGTTTGCCAGCCCCAAACTTCGGTTGTGCGAAGACCAGGATGATTTCTCTCTTGTTTTTGTGAAAATCGGTGCGAGTTCAGAATTTGACATTGAGTTGTCAAATGCCATAGACATTGATGCATCAAATATCTTTACTCCTCCAAAGAATCCCAAGTCATTGTTCTTGCCAACAAATAGAGCAACTTGTAACACTAAACTTCCAGATGACTGCCATTACCAACCGGAGAATCTTGTGAAGCTATTTATGTTACCTCATGTTACAGTAAGCTTCAACAATCCCTCCCAATCTCCACTTCATGAAGAAAAGCGGAAGCATATAAGTTAGTGGTGAAAACAGACATATTTATCTTGCTGGAACTTTAGCTTCTTTCTCTATGGTCATGAAAATTCAACCTTGGCATATTTATTGATGTTTTTTTTTTTTTTTTTTGCACTGGTTTTCCCAAAAATCACAGAGAAATCTCTCTCGGTCTTCAAGAACCGGGGAAGATTTCTCCTCCCCGGTTGCCGCTGGGTTTGGGCTGACAAACAGGGGAGAAATCCCTCTCCTTCGATTTTGGTGGGGGTGGAGTGGGGGAAGATGATGATCTATTTTTATTTTTTTAAATTATTTTGAATAATAGAATATAATGAACTATTTTTCATAAATTGGTCAAATTTAGATCCAAGTATAATTTTTGGTCAATTAAATGCACTAATTTGGAGAAATCTATAGAAATCTAAATGTACTTTTGGTGAACATAATTAAGTTTTAGACGCGATAATACATTTTTATTATTTCAAGTGAAAATCAGTAAAAAAAGTAAGAAAGTTTAGGATTTATTTGCGACTTTTGAAAAAGTAAGGGTTCAGATTTTCTATTTTCTATCATTTTAATTTATTTAAGTAGGGCAAAATTGTCAAAAATTATTTGGGGACCATCTATACAAATAAATGAAATGATGTGGACGATATCTGCGAATAAAATTGAATGTAGATGATATTATTACAAACATGAAAGAATGTGGACGATTAGTGTAATTAACCCTAATAAATTTGATATCAACTATATGAATATTTTTTTGTCACACAATTAAAATTAGTATTAATAATTGCCTAACTGGGCACTAAAATTTCTTACTAATTTCTTCAGAATGATCTTAATTACGATTTTTTAAATTTATCCAATATACATAAAATTTTAGTTTGGCAACATAATACTATAAATTTATTGAGGAACATGACTCTAGAATGTGATCATGGAAATCCGTTGATTGTAAGTCCACCATCGGGATAAATAATCTGTCCGGTTATGTACGAAGCAGCAGGGAAGCAGAGGAATGTCACTAGCGACGAGACTTCTTTAGGCTCTCCCGCGCGGCCAATAGGGATTCGAGAAATCACGCTTTTTATTGTTTCTTGCTGATCAGCAGATGTCTACAAGAAAGAGGAAAAAAAAAAACAATAACACAATAAGCATATACTAATAATGGAATCGACTTTGAATATGTTTGGTAAAGATTTTTATAAATTATAAGCAGTAGATCCTACGACATGTGTAGATAAAAAGTGAGCAGAATAGAATTTCAATATATTTGTGTACGAGGTTGTTTATAGATATGATTTCTCCCTCAAATTGGCGAGAATATTTCACCATCTTGACGACGTTTTACTCCGATCTTTAGTATACAACTGCGGAGCTAGATTTTTTACGTAATGGGAGAAAAAATGTTATAATGTATTATGTATATATTAAAAAATTTCTATATAAATCCTATGTAATTATTTGATCATGTCAAGTTAAAGAAATGAATAGTCTAAAGAGAAATATAATACCACTTGAGAAGCTGAGTTGTTTACATGTATATCATTTACACATTCAATACCCTGACATGAGGCGTAATGCTAGATTGCTATCGAATATGGAGGAGAAACCATATGGACATTCATAAGAGGGAAAAAGAAATCAGGGCAAAGATTCTTACAGCCAATCTTTCTACAAGTGAGGTATTTATGAGCCCTGGTGCAACCGAATTAACACGGATGTTATCCTTTGCCCACTCACATGCCAAGTTCTTCGTCACTTGATTCATCGCGCCTATTTAGAAACGAAATATGACAATAAACATCCTTAGACAAATTAAATGATGAAATTGATGTAATCATATTGTTAAGGATAAATCCCACATTGAATAAAGATTGCTTGGGTTACTCCTTTTCTTTGTGTTGAGCTTTTAAGATAGAATCCCAAGTTTTGTTATAGTATCAGAGTTCGTTAAGCTCAAACGAGCAATTCAATCCGATTAAGACTCAAACGAAAGTACATAGATTTCAAGATTGATGTTCTCAAATGAGCCACATAAGAATCAAACGAGTACACGGATTTCAAACAATAAAAACATGCAAGAGCTTAAGCTACTACTCATAATTAGGTTGATATTTTAAGATGGAACATCAAGTCTTAATATATATCATAATGATTGTCAATGTTCTCAAGAACTTACCTTTCGACGCAGAATAGACAGACGTATAAGGAAACGCCGATAACCCAGCTACGTAAGATATAAATACAATGTTTCCACTTCGTGATGCCTTTAAGAAGGGGTGCAAGTTGACTCAAGTGGAAGCAAGACTCGAAATTGGTACCCATTATGAAAGAGTAATCTTCGGCTGTGAATTCTGTAGCTTCCTTAAGCACATTAGTACCAGCATTGTTTACCTAAAGAAGATCATTAAACTTACTCAAAAATCAAAGAGACATGCAAATAATAGGCATGAAGACACCCCCACATTGTCCTTGATCAAATAACTTATAATAAGTAGTGTGAATTGTAGGTCACCCGGACTCGAACATGAGATCTTTAAAGAAAGTAATCATTGTTTTTCTTTTCTCATTTTTTTTCACTATGTATTATTCGTTTCAATATGTATAGTCTAATGAAAATTTATAAATTCAAAACCGTAATTTTGTTTATTCCTCTGTCTATTTCTGAAACTTGGCCACTGGGTGTTGAACGATCCCATTTCAAAGCTTCATCTATTAAGATGCAATACATCTATTTAATTAAATTTTGTCCTCTGTCACGTGCATGACAAACTGTTAACACAATTTTCATTAGAACTTTAAAGAACTTAGGAAAAGAAAAAAAAAAGAAAAAGACAAAACAAACATAACGAGCTCGTTCGAGGAAAACTAAACCTCTCAAAAAATCCACAAGAGATCTACGTTTTCCTCGTGAATCATATTGAACACACATTTTATTATTTTTGCTATCTTAAATAAAAAATTGCACAAACCACTATGCTAAAAGAGTTCACGAGAATTGATCTTAAAATTTTGCTTCTTCTAAGGTCATATTGAACAATTTCATCTGAAATCATAAAAGCATCAAATACAATAAAGATCTTCAAATGGACTCAATTCTAGTTAGCATTTCAGCAAACAGACTGTTCAGGGCTTGTTCGGTAGAGTGTTTTTGGGAAAAAAATGGGTTTTTTTTGTTACTTTTTAACTTTTTAACTTTTTTGGTAGTGTAAAAAGGATTGAAAAGTCAAAAATTGTAGGCAAAAAAATGGATTTTTTTGAGAAAATAGCAACCAAACAAGCACTTAATTTGGAGTTAATAATCTTATCTTTGAACCGAGAAGTTACATCTTATGTTACAAATTCAATGTTGTTGAATTCATTGTCTTTCTTACAACTTCAATGTTCTTGAATTCAACATATCATATTCTTAATTCGAGTGTTAATAAATTTGAAAGATAAGATTCTAACTTCACGCTGGTTTTGGCTAGTTCAGGGGCAAAATATAGACTCACATACATTGTTTCTTCCATTCTAAGGTTTTTTATTTTTATTTTTTTTCTTATAATTATTTAAGCTCTAGTTGGGTCCTTAAGAAAGTCCGCATCGAGCTGTTATTGAGAGTGCACCCTTAGCAGCAGGCTACTTGTGGTCGAATCCTGAGGCTGCATTATAAACACCACATTACGCATCTTGGGGGACGAAATGTTTTAAGGACATCGGTTTAGGTGCTTCATGTAGAAATATAAAAGAGATGAAGAAATATAATGGAGAATACGTGTGGAGAAATAGTTCTCTCTGTATATTGATGTAATGTAATTAATGAATGGGGTTACAAGATATATATATATAGGTTAATAGAAACCTAATAAGGAAAGAAATAAAAAGAAAAGAGTTCTACCTAGGATAGGAATATTACATATATGATATCCTACTTATCCTACTATATGGTATTCTAATCTAAATGAAATTTAATACTCCCCTCAAGTTGGAGCATGTATGTCAAGAGTGCCCAACTTGTGAGTGAAATTGTGAAATACCTCCTTCCCCAATGCTTTAGTAAATAAATCGTAACCGATTGTTGCTTGGAACATAGGCGCCTTGATCTCTCCCTTATCAATTCGCTCACGAACAATATGACAATCTATTTCAATGTGTTTTGTTCTTTCATGATATATCGATTAGCGGCAATATGCATTGTCGCTTGATTATCACAATATAATATTGTCGCTATGGATGATCTACACATAAGTCCGTCAAGAATTGTCTCAACCATATAAGCTCACATGTAATGGAAGCCATCGCTCTATACTCGCTACCGTCAAGATTTGGACACAACCGTTTGTTTTTGCTTTTCCATGATATAAGTGCTTTTCCCAAAATACACAATATCCTCAGAATCGAACGCCGTAGTAACATCTCCGCCCAACTGCATCACAAAATCCTCGCTAATCGCAATTTCCCACTTGATGGGAAATATAATCCTCGCCCCGGTGCCCCTTTCAAGTATCGGAGCAATCGGTGAACCGCATCAAGATGGGGTTGTCTAGGTGTCTCGCATAAACCGATCGAGTGTATTGATCAATATGAGATCTCGGTCCGTAATGGTGAGATAAATGAGCTTTCCTACCAACCGTCGATAGTATGTGGGATCTTTCAATAACTTTCCATCACCGATTAAATTTCAATGATCGCCCATAGGAAATGCTATGTGTTTTGATCCAAGTAATCCCGCTTCTTGAAGAATGTCAAGAGTATACTTCCTTTGATTTATTGAAATCCCTGATCTTGAGCGAGCAATTTCTATTCCAAGAAAGTATTTTAATGTGCCAAGATCCTTCAACTTGAATTGAGATGCAAGGAATATTTTTGTAGTAGAGATTGCTTCTCTATTATTTCCTGTGACAATCATATCATCCACATATAATAGAATTGCCGTAAATGAATTACCATTGACCTTTGTAAAGAGTGAGTAATCTGCATGTGACTGTTTGAACCCAAACTGAATAATAGCAGATACAAATTTTTGAAACCAAGAACGAGATGCCTGTTTCAATCCATATAAAGATTTATGAAGTCGACATACAACTGGTGTCTCCCCCTGTCGACGAAATCCAAGAGGGGGAGTCATATAGACTTCTTCATCAAGATCACCATGAAGAAAGGCATTGTGTACATCCATCTGATGAAGCGCCCAGCTATTTAATAGAGGTGATAGCAAGTAAGCATCCGATCGTAGTTAACTTTGCAACCGGAGCGAAAGTTTCATTATAATCAATCCTTCTCGTTGTGTAAACCCTTCGCCACTAACCGTGCTTTGTATCGCTCAACTGCACTGCCGTAATGAAATTTAATTTTGAACACCCACTTACAACCAATAGGATGAGAATTTGGAGGAAGCGGTACAAGTGACCAAGTATTGTTTTCTTCCAAGGCACTAATTTCATCATTCACGGCAATGACCCATTTGGGATCCCGACATGTCGCCTCATATGTAGTCGGGCTCTATGATATGAGAAATATTATATGTAAAAGCACGATGTATAGAAGAAAGGTTACTATATGATACATACATTGATATAGGGTGTCGAAAAGCCGGATTTGATCGAAGAGATCCGACTTGAGTAGGCGTAGTATGATTGATATAGTAATCTTCGTGAAATGGGGTTTGAATTGATCTTGAGGATCGCCTAAGTTGGTCATCCGGAGGGTGAGAAGAGGTAGGTGGATCAATTATGGTCGACATCGCTCAACCCGGCCGACCGGTAGGTGAAGACGGCCGACCGCTTAAACTCTCTCGCTGAACCGGATGAGGTAACCGGTCGACCATGGGTAGACCGGTTGACTCTCTCGCTGAAGCGGACGATCGAACCGGCCGATCGTTCGTCGACCGGTTGGTCCGGATGATTGTCCGTGATTGTCGTGCAAGTTATCTGCTTTCGCTAAGTGTTGGTCCTCGTGATTTGTGAAATATGGTGTTTCAACATCTAGAGGCATAGATTGTGGCAACGGGATGGAATTGGTTTCATCATGTTGTTGGGAAGTGTATGGAAATATATTTTCATGGAACACAACGCCCCTGGATACTATTAGCTTTTTTGTCGGTTAGGTCATATAAGGTGTATGCTTTTTGTCCCGAGGAGTATCCAAGGAACACACACCGCTTGGCTCGTGTGTCAAATTTATGGTCGGGTCTAAGGTTGGTGGCAAAACATAGGCAACCATAGACACGTAAATGGGAATATGGTGGTGGTTTCTTGTGCAATCTTTCGTAAGGTGTTTTGTGTGAGAGCAATGGTGAAGGTATCCGATTGATAAGGTAACAAGTCGTTTTGATATGTTCCCCCAAAAGTTTAACGGAAGATTGGCTTGAAATTTAATAGCACGAGCCACATTAAGGAGGTGTATGTGTTTTTCTCTACTACTCCATTTTGTTGAGGGGTATAAGGACATGACCTATGAAAAATAGTACCATTTTCATCTAAGAATGTTTGCAAGGATAAGAACTCTTGGCCATTGTCGATCTCGCGTTTTTATAGTCAAGTTGTGTTGAGTTTTAACCCAAGCAAAGAAATTTTAATTATGCTTTGAGTTTTGATTTGTGACGCATGAGGTGTACCCAAGTATAACGAGAAAAGTCATCAACAATTGTAAGGAAATATCTAGCACCGTAATAAGAATAAATTCTATGAGGTCCCCAAATATCACAATGAATCAAATCAAAGGGTTTATTGCTAGATATTTGATCGACTTTAAAGGGTAGTCTAGATTGTTTTGCTCGATGACAAATATCACAAATATCGTGAGAATCAAAACTAATACCTAAGATACTTTGTGCTAGGAATTGAAGAGGTGAGGTCAAGGGTGTCCAAGACGTTTATGCCATAGGTTAGTTGATCCATCGGTAGTATGAAGTATTTGTGGTTTTTGTGAAAAGTAATATAGGCCGTTACTCGCCTTCCCAAGCCAATCGCTTTCTTCGTAGTCGATTCTTCATGACACACAAAAATCGGGAAAAAGTCACATAGCAACCTAACTCTCTAGTAAGTTTATCGATAGATAATAGATTAACTTTGAATTTAGGAACATGAAGCACATTATCAACAAATCATATTATTTTCAAAGTTAATCGTACTCAATGGATTTAATAAGAGCATGACCCCATTCGGTAATTGTACGCTTTTGTGCATTGGCATGAATTTATTCTCAAGAATCTCATCATTCGTCACATGGTCAGCGGGCCCCGCTATCAATAATCCATGAATTACTCAAAGGGTAGTAGAGATATTGATACCAAGTATTAACACGCGCTTGTCATTACCCGACTTGTTGTTTAGAAGTGTCATGATCCGCTCATATTCCTTGGTTGTGCGAGCTTTGCCTTCCTTTTGGTCGTGTAGAAGCGGTAGTAGTGTTT
Source organism: Forsythia suspensa (assembly GCA_023638005.1). Taxonomy (NCBI): domain Eukaryota; kingdom Viridiplantae; phylum Streptophyta; class Magnoliopsida; order Lamiales; family Oleaceae; genus Forsythia; species Forsythia suspensa. The sequence continues at coordinate 54,378 of JALRMA010000395.1, forward strand.
GTGAAGCGTTTGTTTCGCGTGGCTTCACGCCTTTCCATGAAACTTGTGCCCGGAGGGAAGCCATGGATGAAATAGCAGTGTATCAATGATGTGGCCAATCATCCCGCAAAGAGGGTGCATCGTTTTCGTCTCGATTTCAATAAACGGTTGACCGGTTGACGAACCGGTCGACCGTCCCGACCGATTTTTGGTTGGCCGATTGTCACTTTTTGGCTCGATCTCCAATTGATTGAATTGATTGAATGTTGCCCTTCATGATCGGATTGTTGTAGAGCCATGAGATCCGATTGGGCAATCGCCGCCTTTATGGTGTTTGTACCATAATTGTTTCCATCGAGTGGTTTAGAAACGGGATAAAGCCGGATGATCGGATTGTCAGAGAGCTATGGGATCCGATTGGGCAATCGCCGCCTCTATGATTTTTCTATCATCGCTCGTGCGAAGCATCGCCGCCGTAATCGCCTCTCCGATACCATGTAGAAATATAAAAGAGATGAAGAAATATAATGGAGAATACGTGTGGAGAAATAGTTCTCTCAGATATTGATGTAATGTAATTAATGAATGGGGTTACAAGATATATATATATATAGGTTAATAGAAACCTAATAAGGAAAGAAATAAAAAGAAAAGAGTTCTACCTAGGATAGGAATATTACATATATGATATCCTACTTATCCTACTATATGGTATTCTAATCTAAATGAAATTCTAATACTTCAACCGACCACTTTTGAGCTGAGTTATTTCTAGTTTAATCATAGCATCCCTAAAATATTTTCACTTCTTTTGTTCTATTTAGTACTTAAAAGAATTACTCTATAATTTCACCCTTGTGCATGTATATATGTATATATATATATATATTACCAACATTTCTAATACAGTTAACTCACAAGGATGTTCAACTTCCCGTCGAAGTATCTGGTGACATTCTCCATTAGCTTCTCCTGCTCCATCCGTGATAACACGTCACAGACGGATCCAGTCACTTTCAAGCCCTTGCTTTTCCATTTCTCTAGACATTCATCAAGTTGCTTTTGATTCCGTGAGCATGTGTACACCACTGCTCCGTGTTCTGCTAATTCTTCTACTATAGCATGACTTCAAACACATCCCCAAATCATAATCAGAAAAGGACTTACAACCCAAGAACGTTACAAATGAAGCTGAACTATTATGACATGTTTTGATAGCAGGAGTTAAAAAGGTCAAATCTTACATAGTTTAAATACTGCCCAGAACAGTTTCATGTCACTTACCCTATGCCTCGAGTACCACCAGTAACAAGGGCGGTTGCGCCCTTGAGAGACCACCTTCCATCTCCACCTCGGGTTTCCATTTGTGCCATGATGTTTCTTTCTTGTAATCTTAATGTAAGATAAAATACTCTAGTCTGTAACGCCAAACCTTTTCTTTTCAATTCAGTTTTCCAAACTAGGAGGCTACAAGCGAGGTGGAAAGGACCACATTATCTATGTAAATATCAACTACAGTAGTGATTTGTGGTTGATAACAAGTTGTCTTCTTGTACATTTGTATAATTCTCACTCCAATCATTTAATTTTTATTGTGAAATTAGGACTAATTAACCACTCATTACGACGGTCCTAAATGTTTACGCAGTACGTCCACTCATTCAATTAAAACGACGACATGTGATAATTTATGTCATATTTAATTTTACTCTAGTTCTCTCTCTTCCTTTCATCCAACTATTCTCACTAAAAATATTATTTTGACGATTTTCAACTATATTTAAAAGAAAGAAGAATTAAAAGGAAATATAAAAACTAGATGGGTCAGTCTTCGATTTCAAATTCATAATTTATGAATAGAAAATATATGTACCAAATGTACATAACTTAATTAAAATTTTGGAACAATTTAGCCTGAAAGATAAATATGAAAGAAATTATCCTAAAATGGGGAAAAAGAAATGAAATTCTTGAGCTCAATACACTGCATAGCATTGATTCAAACGTGTTGCTGAGCATTAAGGTTGGGTAGCATACCAATTTCAGCAATTGATTATCTTAATTTTGAGAGGAAATTTCTTAAGAATCAATTTGAGAGAAATAAATAGAAAATATGAAAATACCCAAATTGTTGATTAAACTACCTTCGTCTACGTCTTTAAAAACTTTTAAAGTAAAAAGATGTAAAATATTACGGCATCAATCAAGAGAGTTGAGGTAGGTTGTCGATCAACATCAAATTTTATCAAATATTATGACGTGAATTTTAATATATAGGTGTACTCCACGACCAGTTATTGATGGTAACTACCATGTTCATAAGAAAAACTTCATGTCATATATGCTTATGTACTCCAATAACACAAGTATCGTCATTTGAGTTGATAGTTTGGGATAAAGTAGAGAGAAAAATTAAATTTGACACAAATCATCACGTATCGCCATCTAAGTGGATGAACATACCATGTAAGCGTTTAAGACTATCTTGCTCAAATTTCTCTCCTCTAAAGCCAGTATAACGACATTTGATATATGTAAATAATTAAAATTTAAAATTATTTTGTTGAGTTTAAAATTTGTTTATAATTAAGTTTTCTTGGAAGTAAATTTTAAACTAGTATACCACTTCTTTTTTACGGTGGAATCCCGACCGCATCGCTCTATTATGATAATGGATTGAAGTGGTGAACTGATTTTGGAGATGATCAATGGAGGGAGATGATTGATTGAGATGGATGAATTGAGAAGATGAACAGATTTTGAAGATGGTCCGTTGAAGAAGATGATTGAACATGAGATTTTGGAGATCGTTCGTTGAAAAAGATTGAATAGCAAATTTTGGAGGAGATATATAGTGAAGACGACATTAATACACATAGTACTTTTTTTTTTTTATCCTTGCAATGGAGAAAACTTCTACTAAGTTAGTGAATATATAATTTTTTTTTGTTACAAAGTTGAAAGTAAGTTATATGTGGATCAATTTTAATTTTTAATTTTTATTTTTACTTTAATACAAAAAAAAAAAAAAAAAAAAAAAAAAAAAAACTAACCTCCCCAAATATATTGAAAATAAAAATTTATTTTACTTTTAAAGATATACCTTCTAATGAACCATTATCAATGGAACTCCCCTATATTTTTCCAAAGTTGGTCCCAAACTCAATAAAGCAAGAGAGTTGCGATAAGTTTTCAATCAACATCAAATTTGTCAAATATTATGACATGAATTTTAATATATAGGTGTAGCTAAGTGTCTTGAATTTTCTAGCAGATCTTCTGATGAATAGAGTAGAGTGACGAGAAAAGTCTTGTCTAATGTACTCAAAATTTATTTTACTTTTAAGTTATACCTTCTAATGACCCGTTATCAATGGAACTCCCCTATATTTTCATAGTTAGTCCCAAACTCAATAAATCAAAAGAGTTGAGGTAGTTTATAAACATTCGCATTGATTGTATCTTTTGATTTAAATGGATCGTCCATAATTGTGCCGAGCAAGCTATCACAAACATTTTTCTCTACGTGCATGACAATGTAATTCTTTTTAACAATGTAATTTGGAACACTCAAAACATTAAAAGCTGTCCTAGAGAAAGGGAAAGGAAAGAAATAAATAAATATATCTGAAAGAATGTGTAGCTTCTGAAATATGACATAATAATTAGCTGGAAAATGGGGAAATGAGAATTCTGAAACCAAATCCTTTTACGGTAATGTATTCGTAGAAGCAACACGCAAAACAGAATCATACAATAAAAAAAATTATTTTCGAGAGTGGAATATCTTAGAATTGCTGATTATTTGACGACCTACAATTGCAAATTCAAATAAAATAGTGTCGCAACAAATGTTGCATCCATCTCCTTTTCTTTCCTTTTTCATTTGTTAGACCCAATTAGATTACAGAAAGTTTAGAATTCATATTTATCCAAAATTTCCCAAATCCACAACACTGTTAAGCTACAAATCATAATTTAATTTAGCTAGCTTGCACTATAATAATTCAATATTTTGAATAGTTGAAAGAACCACATTAAAAAATAAAAATAAAAAATTATAGAATCAAAAATTTCAAGAAAATTTATCAGAGGCTAAAGCTGAGAGAAAAATCCAAGCTTCTTAAACAATTCAAATAAAATAGAATCTGGAACTCATTACTCTGCAGTAGTAGAAGAAAAAATGCCAGCAAATTTGACTCGATCATTGATGTTATATCTATCGACATTCCTGTAAAAAGAAAAATGTAAAAATTAACAATTAATACAAATAAAATTGCCTATGAGAGAGAGAGAGATTAGTTTTGATTGGGTGATAATTGCGAAAAAGAATCTAATTTGGAACCTCCCAATAAGAGTTCTTGCACAATTGATTGATGGGTTTGCAGCAATGTGTGATTGTGAAAACACACATGTGGTTCTGGAAATGAACCAAACCAAACCAGAACTGGTACTGGTTGAATTCCATAATTTTAGATAGAACCAGTGGTTCCATTTTAAAGTAACTATTAGTTCTCGCCTCGGTTTCGATTTGACTTTCTTCATAATTGAACCAAATAGAACCACGCTCACTTTTAAGATCGGACATGGTGTCTACTTCGAAGAGCCGAAAATCAATGCATTATCGAAGCAAGTGGGAGCAATGGCGGATTTAGGGGGCAGCCCTGGGCTCAAGTCCAGGGCTGCCCAAAAAGTTTAGCCCAAATTGCAAAAAAAAAAAAGAAAGAAAGAAAGAAATAAATAAAGAAATAAAATCCAAATTTCAACAACAGCCCAAAAGAATTTATTGCCAAGCATAAAGAAGGAATTGTTTAACTCCCAATTATGCATCTACGTTTAATTAAACAAACAATTATTTGCATTTCATGTAAATATTAGAAAGTTTAAAATTGAAATTCAAACTTTAAAAAGTTCAAAATTCGAAAGTGGACTCGAATTTTTTAATTGATTGCACCTTCCACTATTTGGTGTTGAAATATCATTTTATTTTCTAACTTGGTTGTAATAATCTCATTGTGTATAACTTATTTATATGTCGTTTTATTAAGTATATGATTATAATATAATTGTATATAACACTATTAAAGAATATAAATATTTTGTGCATCGACTACATAACAATTTTTGTTGAGAGAGACCTTGTTAATAAAATAGATATAGATTCTATTATAGAAGAATTTGCAATTGTAAAAGATCGTTGGGCACAACTTTCTTTAGCTAGTTTAGATCTTGAATATTTTTGTGTAATGACTTCTTGTAACTTTTTAAAGATTATGACTTATAAAAAAATATTAGATTCTCATAAAAATGGGCTAAATAATTATAGTTTGAGAAAAAAAAATTTCCGGGATAGGACGGGTCCCCCCTTCCCCCAGCCCACCCTTTTGGCAATTCTTGGCTCTGCCCTTGTCTGGAAGCACAAGCACCTAAAAAGTTTAAAAGTTAAATCGAATCAAATCATCATTAGTTTAGTTGAAAAAAAGCAATTAGATTTAGGGTGGTTATATTGGCACCACTAAATTTATTTACTCCACCACGTTTTCAAATATTTTTGGTATTTACTAAAATAATCATAATTAAAATGAGGGTAGAATTGCATTAATCGCCCCAATATTTGATTTCATTTGCACTTGTATCTTCAATATTAAATCTTGGCATACCGAGGATACAAGTGCAAATGAAATAAAATGTTGGGGACACTAGCTGTAATTTACCCTTAAAATGACATAAATAACCTCTCATTTTCTTTTTTTAATTCCTATGTATACCACAAGTCTCTTAGTACCAATAGTTTTCATTTTCTTCTATCTTGCCACATGTATCTTTCAGCTTTACTTTTTTTTAATCTTCCTTCCATTTATGCTATTACAATCATCTGGATGTAAATTAAGTATTCTTGTTCCAACTAAAAATCAAGAATTTAAAGATCAATTAAAAAAATAATTTACGGAAATGTGGAAAACAAGAACAAAAACTCAATCCTTTTTCCAATAAAAATTCCTTCTACTAACAATCATATCCCATGAGATACACTCAATTTCGTCTCTAATTTATTTCTAGCCTACAATTTCAAAAGCATCAATTTTTTTTTTTGCAAAAAAAAGAAACGAAAAACTATATACAATATAAAGAGAGAAGATACATTCAACGTCAAAGCAATCTATTATTTTTCTATGACTTTTTTAATTGAACTGCAGAAGAGAGAGATGCATTCATTACCTTTCCATGGGTTTAGTAAGTGTTAAGTGGGTGTGATTAATGGAGTTGCAAAAGATGGAAAAAGAGTGTGGTGTATTAATTACTTTTTTTTTTTTTTAAAATTAGACAGGGTTATATTTGCAAATTGGTTGTAGTGTGTTTATTAAAAATAGTTTACAATAAATGTGTATTTATAATGTGGTGGGTTAAATTAAAATTGTGGTGGTAATATATTTACCCTTAGATTTATCGAATAGCCTGGTAGTTTTACCTTCATGTCCTGAAACCACGTTTTATTTTCGGCTATTCAAACAGAAAACATGTCACGGTGATTATAAAAACAGAATTTAAAAAACAAAAAATTAGGGTTCTAATTACTTCTGAAAAGGGTGTGATGAATCATGAATGACAAGTGTGTGCGTGTACCTTGTCAAGACACCTGGAAGCTTCTATATAATGGGATTGCTTCAGCCTATTTATTTTCATTTTGGGAAAAATTGCACGTTTACCGTGTTAAATGATACAAGAGACAATGGAAAAATTTTGATCTTATTCAAGAAGATTTTAGTCTGTGAAGTACACATATACATAATTACAAAAGTTCAACAAATTAACTACTAATCCAACTAACTACCAGAATAACTAACTAACTAACTCATCTTTTCCTTCACTTCCAGCTGGCGTCCTTCATCTTTAGTTAAGTCTTGACACTCCCCCTCAAGATGCACATAAATATTGTTTATGTTCATCTTGTTAAGAAGTTTATAGAATTGATTTATCCCTAGAGCCTTAGTGAAGACATCTGTCAGTTGTTCTTTAGTAGAGATGTGATGTAGCTCAATTGTTCCATCCATGACTTTATCTCTTACATAATGACAGTCTACTTCTATATGCTTCATTCTTTCATGGAATACAAGGTTTTTAGAAATATGTATAGCGAGATAAACTATCACAATACAGATCAATAGGCTTTTAAGAAATTAATCTTCACACAAAGCAAGTAATTACCCAAGTGACCTCAAAGAAATTGTCCCGCTTATAGCTCTATACTGTCTCTCACGAACTGAAATTGTAGATCTGCTTTCTTCGACTTCCAACCGATCAAGGAATCACCAATAAAAATGCAGAACCTCGTGATGGATCTTCGGTTTCTCGACATCCAAACCCCAATCACTATCTCAGATAAAGCTTTCAATTTCAACCGCGATTTTGATGATAGAAAATTCCTTGGCCTGGGGTCGACTTTATGTACTTTTAACTCTATAAGCTACTTGCAAATGTGTTCTGCATTTGGTTTGTCCATAAACCGAGATAAGATCCACACAGTAGTAGCTTATGTCCGGGTCTAGTTATATTTAAGTATAGAAGCTTCCCAACTAGTTGCCTATAGAATGTAGGATTCTCCAAAAGCTCTTCTTCAGAATTAACAAGTCCATGATTCATTTCAATTGGTGTTCTGCAGGTTTGGCACCTAACTGACCATATTTTTCCAACAATTCCAAAGTGAAAACTTTCTTTGACATAGAAATATACCAATAATGATCTTGCAATTTCAAGACCTAAGAAGTATTTCAATTTCCCCAAGTCTTTCAATTTGAAATAAGAGTACAATCTTTCCTTCAGCTCATCTATGGTAGATTGTTGTGCTCCGGCTATTATGATGTCATCAACATAAAGCAAAAGAGCCAAAAAATTGTTTCCACTTCCTTTGACAAAGAGTGAACAATCAGACTTTGATTGTGTAAACCCTTCTTTTAGTAAACATTGTGTAAATTTGATGTTCCATTGTCTTGAAGCTTGCTTTAAGCTATAAAGAGATTTCTTTAATTTGCATACTAACTTTTTCTTTTTCTGAAACTGATTAGGACTATCAGATTCATCTCCTGTTTCTCCCTGAATTTGATATCTCAAAGGAATGTCTATATAGACATCTTCAACCAAATCACCATTGAGAAAAGCATTGTTAACATCTAGTTGGGATAAAAACCAGTTTTGTATGGCAGCCAAAGCTAAAAATACCCTTACTGTGGTATGTTTTGCAACAGGACTGAATGTCTCTTGGTAATCAAATCATTCCCTTTGAGTATACCCTTTAGCTACCAGTATGGGCTTTATGTCTCACTACAACAAAGAGGGTCTATAGCGGCGACATATATTGCGACGACAAAAAGTTGCCTCTATTAATTGTAGATAGTAGCGACGACAAAGAAATGTCGCCGCAATACTAACAAAACTTATAGCGACGACATATGTCGCCGCTTATAAAACCTAACTCGTCGCCGTTGTATAGAGGCTATAACGACGCCTTTTTTCGTGTCGTCGCCACTAAGATTAGGAAAGGGCGAACTAATGGCGGCATTTTGGTATATATAGCGACGACAAATGTCGCCGCAATTGATATGCCGATGATGATGGAAGTCACGTGAATCATGTATTTTCTCGTAAAGTGTGAATGGGTTATAGCGACGACATAAGTCGTCGCTATATACCAACATCAATTTAGGCGGAAATTTGGCGCCTAATTGTTATATATAGCGACGACATATGTCGTCGCTATAACAATTTGGATTAAATTTTGCAGACGCGTGAATAATTACTTTCCTCGAAAAATGGGAATGATCCTATAGCAACGACATATTTCTATAGCGACGACAATGTCGTCGCTAGAGACTCTTCTTTATCTTCCTCCTCCGTCCGCATTTCAGACAGCATCTCCAGTATTGCATCTACACACACTTGTAAAATTTCTTCTCCATCTCCGCTTTTTCATCTCCATTTCTTCATAATCATCTCCAATTATTATCAAGATCTTGTATTTGTAAGAATATAGTATTTTACAAGTATGGATATTGATAAAAGTTGGACAACAATTAGAAATCGCACAAAGTCTGCAGAGATTTTCGGAACGGTTTGCAAGCATTTATAAACATGGCGAGGCCATACGTTAACGACAGAGGAAGAATTAAATGTCTCGTGGGCAAAAATGTTTAAACGGTCTCACACATCCATTGGAAATTGTCGAGGCTCACATATTTTGTAATGGTTTTATGGAGAGTTATGTCACTTGGATATATCATGGCGAGATTGATGTTCGATCGCGAATGTGTATAGACGTAATGAGCGAGATGGTGTGGAAGATGAGATGATGGATGTAATAGACGCACGTAGTTGGTGATGAGCATGCATCTGTACAAGCACCGATGGTTACTATGACGAACTGCTTGTGCTCTCCATTCGTAATCGCACCGGAGTTTCATCATTTTCATCCCTAAATTTTTAGTCAAGTTGATGCATATTAAAGTTATGAACAAATGGACAAACAAGTCCGCCGATGATCTTTTGAAATTGAAGTTAGCATTCCCAAATATGAACCTCGGTTGACTCTCACTACGAAGCTAAGAAGTCGATGACGAAGCTTGGTTTGGGTTACAAATCCATTCATGCTTGCAAGAACGATCGTACCTTTGTTTTGGGGTGAACATGCCGATAGATAAACTTGCCCGATTTGCTAGGAAAGTCGCTGGGTTCACACTTCGGGAAAGTGAACGGGAAGAATATTCCGCATAAGGTGTTGCGATATTTTCCTTGGCCCCCGAGACTAAAACGTATGTTCGCGATTTAAGGATAACCGCAAAACTTATGAGGTGGCACAAGATAGGAAGGTCAGGGACGATGATGAAATGCAACATCCCGTTGATGGAAAGGCATGTCGGGATTTTGACTTGAAACATCCAATGTTCGCAAGTGAGATCGTGGAATGTCGAGTTAGGTTTGGCCGTAGACAGATTCAATCCATTCGGTGACATGAGTCTGTCAGACAAAGATGTGGCCGAGTTGTAACGAGCTTACAACTTGCCACCGGTTATGCATGAAGCCCGGAATATCTCATGCTTACTTTATTGATACCGGTCCTAAAGCACAGGGTAAGGACATTGATGTATTTTTACGATCATTAGTGGATGAGTTGAAGGAATTGTGGGCAGATGGGATCGACACAGAGAGACGGTGGAACCAACAAAGAAGTCGGTATTCAGATGCGTGCAACTTTGTTGTGGATCGTTAACGATTTCCCAACGAGAAGTAGTTTGTCCGGTTGGAGTGGTCGGGGTACAAGGCATGTCCGACGGCAACGAGGATACTCCTTCATTCGTGTGATAGGTAAGACAATTATGTGGGTCATCGTCGGTTCTCGCCATCCAGCATCCTTTTTTGAGCAATTTAGACTTCGATGGGAGGATGATAGGCGACCACCTCCGCGCTTGTTAACGCCACGCACATTTTTGCACGCTTAAGTCGCGGTCACTATAGAAGTCCGTGAAAGCACCCAAATTACGGTGGCGCTACAATTCGGAGAAGTGGTGACGAGCTCAATTGGAGAAAAAGAGCATTTTCTATGAGTTGTCGTATTGGACTTCTACCGAGCTCAAACATAACATCGATGTCATGCACGAGAAGAATGTTTTGTGATAGCTTGCTCGGCACAATTATGGACGATCCATTCAAATCAAAAGACATACCAATGCGAAGGCGCGATCTAATGCAATTAGGGATCAAAAGGGAGTTGCACTTGTATCGAACGGGAATAAGTGGATGAAGCTTCGCCGCATGTTACACCATGTCGCCTTCAAATCGTAAGAAATTTTGTCAATTTATCCGATCGGTTGAGTTTCCAGATGGCTTCGCTTCTAATCTCGGAAGAATATTGCTCCAAATGATGTACCAGACATTATCGGGTTGAAGTCACATGATTGCCATATTATCATGCAACGGTTATTACTAGCTCTGGATGTCGGGCGTTCTTGAATAAAACAATTTCCACGGTCATTATTGAATCACAGCACGTTCTTAAAGCTTTGTGCAAGAACACTAAATGTTAGTGACATGATAGCTTCCCACGATCACCTTGTACTCATTCTCCGTAAGTTGGAAAAGATATTTCCGCACCCTTCTTCGACATCATGATTCACCTCGTAATGCATTTACCGTAAGAGGCAACGGAGGTCCTAAGTGCATATGAGATGGATGTATCCATTCGAGCGATACCGAAGAAATTGAAGGGCTACGCCGTAAATCGAGCTCGCCCGAGGGATCAATAGTCGAAGGGTATGTTGTGGACGCAGGTATTGACCTTTTGTTCGAGGTACTTCGTGACATAGGGACAAGGTTCGATCGACCAGAGCGAGCGAGGATGCCATCGTTCCACGTACATAGCCTACGCTTTTCAACCGCATGCCACCCACTTGGAAAGGCCACCAACGACGTTTCCTACCAAGTTCGAAATCAAGCAATTTTTACATCCCGAACAATCGTTATGAAGTTGAGCCATTCTTGCAAGAAGACGGCGTTAATTCTTGATTATTATGCTTTTATCTCGAATTAACTTTATCATTTGAAAAGAACTAATGAACGTTGATCTTCAATACCTTGTTCAGTGGAACATAAAGGTGAACTATCAACAAGCGGTGGTCGTCCAAACATCGAACTAGTGCACAAAAGAGACTTTCACGGTTGGTTCTACGTAAAGGTAAACGAACATCGATTGAATAAAATTGCAAGTTTTCAACATAATTGCTTTCAATAACTGAGAATAATTATTGTCATGCAGCTATATGCAATGCGCCAAAGCCACAACCATCAAGTTTCTCATGAGTTATTTGCATTGGCCAGTGGATGTTACCAAGAAGGTTATGTCATACACGGCTTCAGGTTGTCAAAGGAGTTCGGTTCGTGACATATGATCGTGATATTCAAGAAAAACTCAAAATAGTGGTGTGTCCGTCCTAGGGGGACCGGGGTGAGGTTTACTACGGCAATTGCAAGATATACCGGAGCTACAATACGGACCGAAACTTTCGCCTATCCGTTCGGCGCAAGTGGTTTAGGTGTGATGGGAGACGGATGGTAACCGAGAATAACGTTACCGTGATTGACATCGGGCAGAGGCGTTCAAGGATGATCGTTCATACTTGCTAGCCAAGCACAACAAGTGTTCTACATTGAAGATCCATCTCGTGGTCTCGAATCGGGAGTAGTACAAATTGTCCATCACAGGAGCATGTGGGACACAGTGGGAGCTAACATCACGTAGATTGACCCGCCCACAATAACTACTCTTCCGGCTTATCTCTAGTCGTTGATCTTGGCAACATAGAGCATGTATCCTTGGCACCGCGATGATGATGAAGTCGATGAGATCGATGCATCGGTTATCGTGAAAGCCTCGCCGACATCGCAGGAGAAACTTCGCTTATAAACCACGATGATGTTGAAGACGATACAAATGCGTAATACGAGGATGAAGAAACATAGAGTGAAATCAATGAGGACGTCAGTGACGATGATGTAGATCAATCGTATCATGATAGTGAATCGATTGAAATATTATTGTGCGTCACTAAATTTGCAATGAAATTACTTAAAAAACGCATGTATTTTTTTTTATTGTTGTTTCGGCTTGAATGTTTGTCATTATATCTTCAATCGTAAAAGTAAAAGGACTTAAGTTGCAAATAAAATTGAAGGAAATTGAAATAAAAGAAAAATTAAGAGGACCCAAATGAAAAATGTTTAAAGTTGAATGACCCAACTAAATATGAAAACATAAAAATTAAATATTAAATATTAAATACTAAAAATTATTATTCATACTATTAAATCTCAATAAATAGGAAATATTAAAATTAAAAATTAAAAAGTGAATATTAAATACTAATAATTTATAATTGATATTATTAAATATCAATAAATATGAAAACATATAAAAATTAAATATTAAATATTAAATACTAAAATTATTATTCATAATATTAAATCTCAATAAATATGAAATATTAAAATTCAAAATTAAAAAGTGAATATTAAATACTAATAATTTATAATTGATATTATTAAATATCAATAAATATGAAAACATAAAAATTAAAAATTAAATATTAAATACTAAAATTATTATTCATAATATTAAATCTCAATAAATATGAAATATTAAAAATTCAAAATTAAATAGTGAATATTAAATACTAATAATTTATAATTGATATTATTAAATATCAATAAATATGAAAACATAAAAATTAAAATTAAATATTAAATACTAAAATTATTATTCATTCAATAAATATTAAATATTAAAATTCAAAATTAAATAATAATAATTATTATTGATAATATTAAATATTAAAAATAATTGATAATATTAAATATTAATATTTTTTCATAATTTTAAAAGTGGGAAAATTAATAATTATAAAAATTATTGCAATTAAAATATTACCTTCAAATGAGAAAGCAACATATAATTTTTCAAGAATGTATTGTCAATAGCGATTTACATATGTCGTCGCTATCAGTGCCGAAAATTGGGCGCCACCTTTAAGGCGCCGTGTTCAAAAAGTCGAAAACATGTCGTCGCTTATTGGTTTAAATAGCGACGACATATGTCGTCGCTATCGAGTCCGACCTTAATTAATTCACGTAACCTTCTTCTTTTCCATTTCGCCAATTTTGTTTTTCTTCTTTCCGCTGCCGCCACGCCGCCTCGCCGTGCTCCGCCGCCTTCCTCTCTCTCGTAATCGCCCGCACCTTTTAATTCACACAAAGGTGAGCTCTCTCTCTCTCTCAATCGCCTATCTCACTCTCAAACTTCACATGCACCTTTATGTTCTCTTAATTTTTTTTTTTTCAATTTGAGGGTTAAACTGTTTATGTTCCTATCTCGATAAATTTGTTGGCTCTACAAATCCTTTTTCTTGTCTTCGTTCGGTTTTTTTTGCTACCTTCATTGAAAGATTGAATGCAATCGACACTTTTCACAACACAACATATATATATATATACAATGTTCATTTTGATCTCGTGTCTTCCTTTCTAAAGATCGTTAGTATTATTTATGTATCTAATAGAAATTCCTTTTCTATCTCGCACGCATTGTTTAACAAAGTTGTTTGAGGCTTAAGCCCGAGGTGCTCACACACACACGAGGTTATATCTAAACGCCTTAAAGCTTCCTCGCCTTGTGTTTCATTTTCAAGCGCTTAGTCTAAGCCGCATGGAGGTCGATGTGACCTTGTTTGTCTTTCCTTTCCTGATTTCTTTAGTTTTCTTTTCTCTGCGCTATATGGAAGGGCGAAGGAAAATGCACCATTACAAGTGAAGGATATTAACAAATAATGAGGCGAAATTAATGGTAGGACAATGATAGGGAAATCAAATTTGTCGATGATTCTCATAAAGATCCTATTAGTAGTAATCGATGGAAGAGACTTCTAATAGTAGTTTACTTTACATTTTTTTTTTGTTTTATGTGATTCCTCGCTTGAGAACTTATTATTTGTTACTTTATTGATTTATTTCATATTTGTTTGCAAGTTAAACTTTTAAACTCTTGTTTATTTATTATAGATTTTAACGATGCTTTAAGGTTTATCCCGAGCATATTTTTGAGCGATCAAACTCACCCTCACACAAAGAAACTTATTGGTACCCGATCAGGTTGCTTTTAAGTTCAAACATTGTCGTCGTCACCTACCATAGCAATTCTTTTATTGTGACTTTAAGAGAAATGAAATGGATGCTTGTGGTCGCTTTTGTAAACTATTGGATCTACGTGAGAATCTTTTTATGAATGAACTTTGACCTTATTATAATTAGGGTTTAATTTTTGAAACGGGTTCAATTTGATGGTATAATTTGGTAAAAATTTTCCATAATATCAAAGTTTAGGGACTTATTTGCAATAAAATAAGTTTAGGGACCAATTTATAATAAAATATAATAAATTAAATTTTTCCATAATTTCAAAGTTTAGGACTTATTTGAAATTACAAGAAGTTTAGGACCAATTTATAATAAAATATAATAAAGTCAAATGTTCTCATAAATTCAAAGTTTAGGGACTTATTTGAAATTAAAGTAAGTCTAGGGACCAATTTATAATAAAATATAATAAAGTCAAATTTTTCCATAAATTCAAAATTTAGGACTTCTTTACAATTTTACAAGAAGTTTAGGAAACAATTTATAATAAAATATAATAAAGTCAAAATTGTCCATAAATTCAAAGTTTAGGACTTATTTGCAATAAAATAAGTTCGTGTGGACCAATTTATAATAAAATATAATAAAGTCAAATTTTCTCATAAAGTCAAAGTTTACTAATTTATTTGCCATAAAAGTAACTTTAGGGACCAATTTATAATAAAATATAATAAAGTCAAATTTTCCCGTAAATTCAAAGTTTAGGGACTTATTTGCAATAAAAGTAAGTTTAGAGACCAATTTATAATAAAATATAATAAAGTCAAATTTTCCCATAAATTCAAAGTTTAGGGACTTATTTGCAATAAAAGTAAGTTTAGGGACCAATTTATAATAAAATATAATAAAGTCAAATTTTCCCATAAATTCAAAGTTTAGGGACTTATTTGCAATAAAAGTAAGTTTAGGGACCAATTTATATTAAAATATAATAAAGTCAAATTTCCCCATAAATTCAAAGTTTAGGGACTTATTTGCAATTTTACAAAGAAGTTTAGGGACCAATTTATAAAATAATATAATAAAGTCAAATTTTTCCATAAATTCAAAGTTTAGGGACTTATTTGCAATTTTACAAAGAAGTTTAGGGACCAATTTATAATAAAATATAATGAAGTCAAATTTTTCCATAAATTCAAAATTTAGGGACTTATTTGCAATTTTACAAGAAGTTTAGGACCAATTTATAATAAAATATAATAAAGTCAAATTTTCCCATAAATTCAAAGTTTAGGACTTATTTGAAATTAAAGTAAGTTTAGGGACCAATTTATAATAAAATATAATAAAGTCAAAATTGTCTATAAATTAAAGTTTAGGTACTTATTTGCAATCAAATAAGTTCAGGGACCAATTTATAATAAAATATAATAAAGTCAAATTTTTCCATAAATTCAAAATTTAGGGACTTATTTGCAATTTCACAAGAAAGTTTAGGGACCAATTTATAATAAAATATAATAAAGTGAAATTTTCTCATAAATTCAAAGTTTAGGGACTTATTTGAAATTAAAGTAAGTTTAGGGACCAATTTATAATAAAATATAATAAAGTGAAATTTTCTCATAAATTCAAAGTTTAGGGACTTATTTGAAATTAAAGTAAGTTTAGGGACCAATTTATAATAAAATATAATAAAGTCAAATTTTCTCATAAATTCAAAGTTTAGGGACTTATTTGAAATTAAAGTAAGTCTAGGGACCAATTTATAATTAAATATAATAAAGTCAAATTTTTTCATAAATTCAAAGTTTATGGACTTATTTGCAATTTTACAGTAGTTTAGGGACCAATTTGAAATAAAATATAATTAATTCAAAATTATCCATAATTTTAAAGTTTAGGGACTTATTTGCAATAAAATATGTTTAGGGACCAAATTGAAATAAAATATAATACATACAAATTTTCACATACATTTAAAGTTTAGTATGGCCGACGCGATATTCGCAATTATGTCATTGTTAGTATGGTCGACGTGATGTCGCAGACGGAGGTGATGGTGCAGGGAGATCCTCCACAAAGCTACCATCTCACCGCTTCCCCTTCTAAGATGCGTAGTCCGGTAAGACGTTTCTTTCAAATTGTAATTATTTATTATTTTATACATATCGTTGAAGAAAATCGTATGATCAATACATTTTTCAATTTTTTCATTTTCGGCCCCGCCTAAAGCGACGGGTATATCTCGAGGCATCAATCTCGAGATGGTTTCATGTGCGAATGGGAAGATGCCATTTTCTATCGCGTTCGACAATGTCGAACGATAATGCAAACCGATCGAATAACGCCAAGTATTTCACGCGCTTGGTTGGGAACCAAGTGAGATTCATCGCTTCGCCTGCTACCCTTCATGGATGTGAGGTTCCAGAGGAGCAATGGACACTGTTACGTAGCATTATCGAGGTATGAACGTAAATTAGTTTTGTTATTAGTACACTTCATTAATACTTGTTTTACGATTTGTACACTAACATATTCTTTTTCACTCTTGCGTAGCTACTTCGATCCGCAGGCGATCGGTCGCCCCGACGAGTACCGGCAAGATGTGCCTTGAAGAGATCGTCTGGCGGCCGATCGTTATCGCGATTACAAACTCAAGGCGCATAATCACTTAAAAGCGCATGGACCGAGGCCGACCATACGGCGAGATAAAGTCACGAGGACCCAAGCGTAAGTGCATTGACTTCTTCACCACTCCTACTTTCGTGGTAAGTATTGTTTATATATTGTTTACTTATATTTTATATACTCTTTAACTAATACATTTTTTGCTAATCAATTATATGTTATACTTTCAGACCGGTCCTCCAAAAATAAAGCCAATCGGGTAAGTGCTAAATACCCGAGCGCGCAGGGGTCGAAGAGCTTCTCCGCCACGCGCTACGATCGTGTACAACATATAAGTTTTCAATATCATTATAAATATCTTCACTACATTACGTAAAATGTATACTAAATTTCACGCTTAAATTGTCGAGCGGGACCCCGAGACCCGAAGTGGCCGGAGATTATTGATTCGATTCCGGACAATTCACACCTTCCGGATGGCAATTGGGTCAACCCGTAGGCTACCGGTGACTATGTGAGAATTTTTAAATTATGTGAATATAATTTTATCCGATATGCACGATATTATTATTTATTATAATTTTTTCACCGAACAGATAAGCTTGTTGAGTTCGAGAGAGACTCAACAGACAAGTTGCCTCCAATAGCACGCCATTGACGAGCGTGCTATTGCAAAGGAGGTTCCTGAGAAACGACGAGGTCACGCCGTGGGGTTGGTCGGGTTCAAGGGCACCTCTCACTCGCCTCGATTCGACCGCCGCATCGCTTTGCCCCACAAGGAACTTCCCATCACCCCTCCGCACCCCTGTAATAATGATGTTCGGTTTGCCATATGTACGAGAGCAGCTACGCCAAATGCGCAAGTGAAATTGAGCTTCTAAAAAGTAAATACCGGTGCGCTACCATGATGAGGAGGGGGGGGACGACGGCTTAGAGGGTCCAGAGATTTTTGAATTTTTATATATTTTTATATTATTTGAACAAAAATTTTTTAAAAAAAATTCAAAACGTTTATAGCGGCGATAATGTCGTCGCTATAGGTAATTACATTATTTTAAAAAAAATTTAAAAAATTCAAAAATTTTATAGCGGCGACAATGTCGCCGCTATAAGTAAATACATTATTTGTATTAGCGACGCCTATATCGTCGGGCCGTAATGGATGAACGTATGGCGCATTACACAATGGTCTCTATTATTTTGTCTATAGCGGCGGTTTTTTGCGACGACTATGTCGTCCCTATATGTCCATTTTCGAGATATGGTCACGACTCTATTGAGACGACATTGTCGCCGCTATACATACAAATTTATATAGAGACGACGATAGTCGCCGCTATAACTCTAGAGACACTAACTTGTTGCGGCGACATATTCGGATCGACTTTGTCGCCTCTAAAACCTTAAAGATACGACCTATGAACATTCAAATGACTACAAATGTCGCCGCTTATTTCCTCATTTCGGTAGTGTCTGCTCACCGTCCATTTGCTTTAAATTTGGTCTTGTAAACCCATTTACATCCAACTATGGATTGATTAGGAGGAAGATGAACAATGTCCCGTGTCTAGTTCTCGATAAGGCCTCAAGTTCGGGATTGCATTGCTTTTCTCTAATGTTCATGCCGAACGAAGCTTGATGATATGTGTTTCGTTGTGTGGTTGAGAAGAAATATTCAAGACAAAGTGATGAAAATTTGGAGATAGTTGAGAGTAGTTCAAGATTTTTGATAGAGGATGAGATGTACATGAGTGGACAGTGGAAGGAAGTGTTGTGATAACTGTGAGATAGTTAGGAGGTTGTTTGAGTCTTGTGCTTCGCCCAGGATGGTGAATAGATGACTCACAGGATGTGGTAAAGGTTCATAAGGTGGTGATAAAGTTTGAGATTGCGGAGAAGGTGTCATGGAGAAGAAGTGTGCGTGGAGAAGTAGGCTCGTTGAAAAGAAGATGATGGAACATTTTCCGATGGTAGTTCCGTAAATTGTAGTCATGAGTTGAAATATTGACTAATGGAGATGAGATTTCGTAAGAAAGATGAGATGAATTTGTAAATGGGAATGTAGTTTCATGAAATACTACATCCCCGGATATGAAGGTTGATTTGGAGCCGAGATCATATAACTTCTAACCCTTGAAACCCAAAGGATAACCGAGAAATATGCATGATTTGGTTTTGAATCAAACTTTCTTTTGTGTGGATTGGTATTGACAAAGAAAGCAAAGACATCCAAAGGATTTGAGATGATTGTAAGAGGGTGGTTTGTGAAATAATACCTCATAAGGGTGAGATCATGTATCATATTTGAAGGAGTTCTATTAATAAGGTATATAGCAAACAAAATGGAATCTCTCCGTAATTTGATAGGTAGATGCGCATGGAAAAGTAAGGCTCGGCCGTGTTGAAGATGTGTTGATGTTTTCTTTCAACCACCCATTTTGTTGGGTGTATATAAGGAAAGAACTTTGATGTATGATACCATTGAGGCATAAAAGTAGTCAGTATGAACTCCTTTCCATTATCAACATCGATGACTTGGATTTTTGTTTTGAATCGAAAGTTAATACATAGTTATAAAATTGAGATAGTATTTGTAAAACTAAAGATTTGTGATGCATCAAATACACCCAAGTACATCTAGAGAAATCATCCACAATACTAAGAAAATAATGGTTTCCATTCAAATCAGATTGGGAATATGGTCCCCATATGTCCATGTGTACAATTTCAAATACGGCAGAGGAATTTTGTGTATGTAAAGGGAATGATACACGTTTTTGCCTAGCTTTAGGAGATGTATAACAAGTATTATATGGAGGAAGTTTAGACAAAAAAGAAAATTTATTGAGAGATACATGTCCTAATATATTGTGCCGGACTTTGGAAATATCAAGATTTGTATGGACATTCTGTCGCAACTCTCGATCGATTTGGGAAGAATTTTGAAGATAGAACAATCCATTTGTGACTTTAGTAAGCCAAATCGTCATCCATGATGAAAGGGCCTAAATAAGACAACAATTAGATGAAAAGATTATAGCAAGATCCTTTGAGGGCCGTTTGCTTTCATCGATATCGATTAAAATTGAATGAGGGGACTAGAAGTACATTATGTAATGTAAGGATTGAATTGATTACTACATTACCAATGCGAAGCGGTACGATACTCTGGTCCATTAGGTAGAAGAACATATGAATTTGAAAGAGTAGTATATGAGTTGAATGATTTTAATGAACATGCTATATGGTCAATGGCACCAAGTAGATATAAGACATGTGGCTAGAGCAAAAGAATGGGATAATGTACCGCAAGATTGGCGTGATGCGATTCTTTGTGGTGGGCATAATAGAGGAATTGATATTTGACGACTTGGAGAAGCATTATCGATGAATCATTCAAGAGGACAAGCAACTTCGCATTTGTTGTTGAGACAAGCCTAGCCGAGATGTATCGGGTGACTAATACGATGACTCTTCAACCACGTAATCAATAAAGCAAAGATTCTTACCCTTTGTAAATTTGAAACTGTGGAAACCAATGAGTTTGAAACACTCTCCTTTTATGTCCACATTTTCCACAATAGGAGCAAATCACATCCAATTTCCCTTTCTTCACGTACCATGGCGTAAGATAGCTCAAAGAAAGCTTTGTTATTGAGTAAGATGTGCCCTCCGAGATTCTTCCCTTAGCACTAGATTATACACTTGATCTAGATTTGGAAATGGTTTCATCATTATGATTTGTGATCTTAATCCTTGATACATTTCATTCAAACCATTCAAAATTTGAACACCAAATCCTTTTGATGGGAATCAATAAACTCTTCAAAACATTCTTTATTGCATTTTCCACATTTACAATGGGGTAGTAGTCTAAAGGCTCTTAATTATTCCCATATGGTCGTTAATTTAGTGAAGTAAGTATCCACGTGATTTAGTACCTTGTGAAGTGTTATCGAGTTGATATCGAGATTGCAGATTTTTGAATCACCGGTTGAAAAAAGCGTTGTTGTAATTTATCCCAAATTTCGCTTTTTGCATCTTCCGTAAAAGATGGTTAAAGCAAACAGTCGTGATATTGATCGCGAAGCAACCAAGTCATAAGAGATTATTGCACTTGATCCATGGAAGATAGGACGAGTGAGTTGAAGCAGGTTTGGCAATGGTTTTATGCGTAAATCCTTGTTTGTTTTGGATAGACACCATGAAGCAAGAACGATCTCCTCCAAGTAGCGTAATTGTTGTCGTCAATTTAGGAGTGACAAACTTCCTTTGACAAAGAGTGAACAATCGACTTTGATTGTGTAAACCCTTCTTTTAGTAAACATTGTGTAAATTTGATGTTCCATTGTCTTGAAGCTTGCTTTAAGCTATAAAGAGATTTCTTTAATTTGCATACTAACTTTTTCTTTTCCTCGAAACCGATTAGGACTATCGATTCATCTCCTGCTTTCTCCCCGAATTTGATATCTCAAAGGAATGTCTATATAGACATCTTCAACCAAATCACCATTGAGAAAAGCATTGTTAACATCTAGTTGGGATAAAACCGCTTTTGTATGGCGTACCAAAGCTAAAAATACCCTTATCGTGGTATGTTTTGCAATGTAGATCGAATGTCTCTTGGTAATCAAATCATTCCCTTTGAGTATACCCTTTAGCTACCCACCGGGCTTTATGTCTCACTACAACAAAGAGGGTCTATAGCGGCGACATATATTGCACGACAAAAGTTGCCTCTATTAATCAGAAGATAGTAGCGACGACAAAGAAATGTCGCCGCAATACTAACAAAACTTATAGCGACGACATATGTCGCCGCTATAAAACCTAACTCGTCCGCTGTTGTATAGAGGCTATAACGACGCCTTTTCGTGGTCGCCGCCACTAAGATTAGGAAAGGGCGGGAACTAATGGCGGCATTTTGGTGATATATAGCGACGACAAATGTCGCCGCAATTGATATGCCGATGATGATGGAAGTCACGCCGAATCACGTATTTTTCGTAGTGTGAATGGGTCTATAGCGACGACATAAGTCGTCGCTATATACCAACATCAATTTAGGCGGAAATTTGGCGCCTAATTGTTATATATAGCGACGACATATGTCGTCGCTATAACAATTGGATTAAATTTTGCGACGCGTGAATAATTACTTTCCTCGAAAAAATGGGAATGATCCTATAGCAACGACATATTTCTATAGCGACGACAATGTCGCCGCTTAGAGACTCTTCTTTATCTTCCTCCTCCGTCTGCGATTCGTATTGCATCTCCGTATTGCATCTACACACACTCGTAAAATTTCTTCTCCATCTCCGCTTTTTCATCTCCATTTCTTCATAATCATCTCCAATTATTATCAAGATCAGATTTGTAAGAATATAGTATTTTACAAGTATGGATATTGATAAAAGTTGGACAACAATTAGAAATCGCACAAAGTCTGCAGATTTTCTAACGGTTTGCAAGCATTTATAAACATGGCGAGGCCATACGTTAACGACAGAGGAAGAATTAAATGTCTCAGGCAAAAATGTTTAAACGGTCTCACACATCCATTGGAAATTGTCGAGGCTCACATATTTTGTAATGGTTTTATGGAGAGTTATGTCACTTGGATATATCATGGCGAGATTGATGTTCAGATCGCGAATGTGTATAGACAGAATGAGCGAGATGGTGTGGAAGATGAGATGATGGATGTAATAGACGACGTAGTTGGTGATGAGCATGCGGTACAAGCACCGATGGTTACTATGACGAATCGCTTGTGCTCTCCATTCGTAATCGCATTCTGGAGTTTCATCATTTTCATCCCTAAATTTTTTAGTCAAGTTGATGCATATTAAAGTTATGAACAAATGGACAAACAAGTCTCGATGATCTTTTGAAATTGTGAAGTTAGCATTCCCAAATATGAACCCGGGTCGACTCACTACGAAGCTAAGAAGTCGATGACGAAGCTTGGTTTGGGTTACAAACCATTCATGCTTGCAAGAACGACCGCAGATTGCTTTGGGGTGAATATGCCGATAGATAAACTTGCCCGATTTGCTAGGAAAGTCGCTGGGTTCACACTTCGGGAAAGTGAACGGGAAGAATATTCCGCATAAGGTGTTGCGATATTTTTCCTGGCCCCGTGACTAAAACGTATGTTCATGATTTAAGGATACCGCAAAACTTATGAGGTGGCACAAAGATAGGAAGGTCTAGGGACGATGATGAAATGCAACATCCCGCTGATGGAAAGGCATGTCGGGATTTTGACTTGAAACATCCAATGTTCGCAAGTGAGATCGGGAATGTCGTTAGGTTTGGCCGTAGACGGATTCAATCCATTCGGTGACATGAGTCTGTCAGACAAAGATGTGGCCGAGTTGTACAGCCACAACAACTACACACTGGTTATGCATGAAGCCCGAATATCTCATGCTTACTCTATTGATACCGGTCCTAAAGCACCGGGTAAGGACATTGATGTATTTTTACGATCATTAGTGGATGAGTTGAAGGAATTGTGGGAGATGGGATCGACACAGAGACGGTGGAACCAACAAAGAAGTCGGTATTCGTGATCGCGTGCAACTTTGTTGTGGATGTTAACGATTTCCCAACGAGAAGTAGTTTGTCCGGTTGGAGTGGTCGGGGTACAAGGCATGTCCGACGCAACGAGGATACTCCTTCGCCTCGTGTGATAGGTAAGACAATTATGTGGGTCATCGTCTTGCCTCGCCATCCGTGCATCCTTTTCGAGCAATTTAGACTTCGATGGGAGGGATGATAGGCGACCACCTCCGCTTGTTAACGCCATGTACATTTTTGCACGCTAAGTCGTGTCGACTATAGAAGTCCGTGAAAGCACCCAAATTACGGTGGCGCTTACAATTCGAGAAGTGGTGACGAGCTCAATTGGAGAAAAAGAGCATTTTCTATGAGTTGTCAGATTGGACTTCTACCGAGCTCAAACATAACATCGATGTCACGCACGAGAGAAGAATGTTTGTGATAGCTTGCTCGGCACAATTATGGACGATCCATTCAAATCAAAAGACACAACAATGCGAGGCGCGATCTAATGCAATTAGGGATCAAAAGGAGTTGCACTTGTATCGAACGCGAATAAGTGGATGAAGCTCGCCGTGATGTTACACCATGTCGCCTTCAAATCGTGAAGAAATTTTGTCAATTTATCCGATCGGTTGAGTTTCCAGATGGCTTCGCTTCTAATCTTCGGAAGAATATTGCTCCAAATGACAACCAGATTATCGGGTTGAAGTCACATGATTGCCATATTATCATGCAACGGTTATTACTAGTCGGATGTCGGGCGTTCTTGAATAAAACAATTTCACGGTCATTATTGAATCACAAGACGCTCTTCGTAAAGCTTTGTGCAAGAACACTAAATGTTAGTGACATGATAGCTTCCTACCATCACCTTGTACTCATTCTCCGTAAGTTGGAAAAGATATTTCCGCCACCCTTCTTCGACATCATGATTCACCTCGTAATGCATTTACCGGAAGAGGCAACTGGAGGTCCGGTGCATATGAGATGGATGTATCCATTCGAGCGATACCGAAGAAATTGAAGCGGCTACGCCGTAAATCGAGCTCGCCCGAGGGATCATATAGTCAAGGGTATGTTGTGGACGAGGTATTGACCTTTGTTCGAGGTACTTCCGTGACATAGGGACAAGGTTCGATCGACTAGACGAAGCGAGGATGCCATCGCTCCACGACATAGCCTATCATTTTTTCAACCGCAGCCACCCACTTGGAAAGCAACCACCAACGACGCTTTCCTACCAAGTTCAAATCAAGCAATTTTTACATCCCGAACAATCTGTTATGAAGTTGAGCCATTCTTGTAAGAAGACGGCGTTAATTCTTGATTATTATGCTTTTATCTCGAATTAACTTTATCATTTGAAAAGAACTAATGAACGTTGATCTTCAATACCTTGTTCGTGGAACATAGCGGTGAACCACTTGAACAGCCGGGTCGCCCAAACATCGAACTAGTGCACAGAAGAGACTTTCACGGTTGGTTCTACAGAAAGGTAAACGAACATCGACTGAATAAAATTGCAAGTTTTCAACATAATTGCTTTCAATAACTGAGAATAATTCTTGTCATGCAATATATGCAATGCGCCAAAGCCACAACCATCAAGTTTCTCATGAGTTATTTGCATTGGCCAGTGGATGTTACCAGCAGGTTATGTCATACACGGCTTGTGTTGTCAAAGGAGTTCGGTTCGTGACATATGATCGTGATATTCGAAGAAAAACTCAAAATAGTGGTGTGTCCGTCCCAGGGACTAGGGGTGAGGTTTACTACGGCAGCTGCAAGATATACTGGAGCTACAATATGGACCGAAACTTTCGCCTATCCGCTCCGATCGCAAGTGGTTTTAGTGTGTGGGAGACGGATGGTAACCGAGAATAACGTTACCAAGATTGACATCGATGCGTAGGCGTTCAAGGATGATCGATTCATACTTGCTAGCCAAGCACAACAAGTGTTCTACATTGAAGATCCATCTCGTGGTCCGAATCGGGAGTAGTACAAATTGTCCATCACAGAGCATGTGGGACACGCTGGGAGCTAACATCACAGTAGATTGACCTGCTCCACAATAACTACTCTTCCGGCTTATCTCTAGTCGTTGATCTTGGCAACATAGAGCATGTATCCTTGGCACCGCTGATGATGATGAAGTCGATGAGATCGATGCATCGGTTATCGTGAAAGCCTCGCCGACATCTTTGCAGGAGAAACTTCGCTTATAAACGCACGATGATGTTGAAGACGATACAAATGCGTAATACGAGGATGAAGAAACATAGAGTGAAATCAATGAGGACGTCAAATGACGATGATGTAGATCAATCAGATCATGATAGTGAATCGATTGAAATATTATTGTGCGTCACTAAATTTGCAATGAAATTACTTTAAAAACGCATGTATTTTTTTTTTTGTTGTTATTCTTTTTCGGCTTGAATGTTTGTCATTATATCTTCAATCGTAAAAGTAAAAGGACTTAAGTTGCAAATAAAATTGAAGGAAATTGAAATAAAAGAAAAATTAAGAGGACCCAAATGAAAAATGTTTAAAGTTGAATGACCCAACTAAATATGAAAACATAAAAATTAAATATTAAATATTAAATACTAAAAATTATTATTCATACTATTAAATCTCAATAAATAGGAAATATTAAAATTAAAAATTAAAAAGTGAATATTAAATACTAATAATTTATAATTGATATTATTAAATATCAATAAATATGAAAACATAAAATTAAATATTAAATATTAAATACTAAAAATTATTATTCATAATATTAAATCTCAATAAATATGAAATATTAAAATTCAAAATTAAAAAGTGAATATTAAATACTAATAATTTATAATTGATATTATTAAATATCAATAAATATGAAAACATAAAAATTAAAAATTAAATATTAAATACTAAAAATTATTATTCATAATATTAAATCTCAATAAATATGAAATATTAAAAATTCAAAATTAAATAGTGAATATTAAATACTAATAATTTATAATTGATATTATTAAATATCAATAAATATGAAAACATAAAATTAAAAATTAAATATTAAATACTAAAAAATTATTATTCATTCAATAAATATTAAATATTAAAAATTCAAAATTAAATAATAATAATTATTATTGATAATATTAAATATTAAAAATAATTGATAATATTAAATATTAATATTTTTTCATAATTTTAAAAGTGGGAAAATTAATAATTATAAAATTATTGCAATTAAAATATTACCTTCAAATGAGAAAGCAACATATAATTTTTTCGCAATGTATTGTCAATAGCGACGACATATGTCGTCGCTTATCAGTCGAAAATTGGGCGCCACCTTTAAGGCGGCGTGTTCAAAAAAGTCGAAAACATGTCGTCATTATGAGTTTAAATAGCGATTTACATATGTCGTCGCTATCGAGTCTCGACTTTTAATTCACGTAACCTTCTTCTTTTCCATTTCGCCAATTTTGTTTTTCTTCCGTTCTTTCGCTGTCGCGCCGCTGCAAATCTGCCAGGCTCCACCGCCTTCCTCCTCTCTCTCGTAATCGCCCGGACCTTTTAATTCACACAAAGGTGAGCTCTCTCTCTCTCTCTCAATCGCCTATCTCACTCTCAAACTTCACATGAGACCTTTATGTTCTCTTAATTTTTTTTTTTCAATTTGAGGGTTAAACTGTTTATGTTCCTATCTCGATAAATTTGTTGGCTCTACAAATCCTTTTTTCTTGTCTTCGCTTCGGTTTTTGCTACCTTCATTGAAAGATTGAATGCAATCGAGACACTTTTCACAACACAACATATATATATATATACAATGTTCATTTTGATCTGTGGTCTTCCTTTCTAAAGATCGTTAGTATTATTTATGTATCTAATAGAAATTCCTTTTCTATCTCGCACGCATTGTTTAACAAAGTTGTTTGAGGCTTAAGCCCGAGTGCTCACACACACGAGGCTATATCTAAACGCCTTAAAGCTTACGCACTTGTGTTTCATTTTCAAGCGCTTAGTCTCTAAGCCGCATGGAGGTCGATGTGTGACCTTGTTTGTCTTTCCTTTTCCGGATTTCTTTAGTTTTCTTTTCTCTGCGTTTACATGGAAGGCGTAGGAAAATGCACCATTACAAGTGAAGGATATTAACAAATAATGAGGCTAAATTAATGGTAGGACAATGATAGGGAAATCAAATTTCTTGATGATTCTCATAAAGATCCTATTAGTAGCAATCGATGGAAGAGACTTCTAATAGTAGTTTACTTTACATTTTTTTTGTTTTATGTGATTCCTCGTTTGAGAACTTATTATTTGTTACTTTATTGATTTATTTCATATTTGTTTGCAAGTTAAACTTTTAAACTCTTGTTTATTTATTATAGATTTTAACGATGCTTTAAGGTTTATCCTGAGCATATTTTTGAGCGCCAAACTCACCTCACACACAAGGTAAAACTTATTGGTACCCGATTGTCTTTGTTTTAAGTTCAAACATTCGCATCTGTCACCTACCATAGCAATTCTTTTATTGTGACTTTAAGAGAAATGAAATGGATGCTTGTGGTCGCTTATAAACTATTGGATCTACGTAGAATCTTTTTATGAATGAACTTTGACCTTATTATAATTAGGGTTTAATTTTTGGAAATGGGTTCAATTTGATGGTATAATTTGGTAAAAATTTTCCATAATATCAAAGTTTAGGGACTTATTTGCAATAAAATAAGTTTAGGGACCAATTTATAATAAAATATAATAAATTCAAATTTTTCCATAATTTCAAAGTTTAGGGACTTATTTGAAATTACAAAGAAGTTTAGGGACCAATTTATAATAAAATATAATAAAGTCAAATGTTCTCATAAATTCAAAGTTTAGGGACTTATTTGAAATTAAAGTAAGTCTAGGGACCAATTTATAATAAAATATAATAAAGTCAAATTTTTCCATAAATTCAAAATTTAGGGACTTCTTTACAATTTTACAGTAAGTTTAGGAAACAATTTATAATAAAATATAATAAAGTCAAAATTGTCCATAAATTCAAAGTTTAGGGACTTATTTGCAATAAAATAAGTTCAGGGACCAATTTATAATAAAATATAATAAAGTCAAATTTTCTCATAAAGTCAAAGTTTACGGACTTATTTGCCATAAAAGTAACTTTAGGGACCAATTTATAATAAAATATAATAAAGTCAAATTTTCCCAGAAATTCAAAGTTTAGGGACTTATTTGCAATAAAAGTAAGTTTAGAGACCAATTTATAATAAAATATAATAAAGTCAAATTTTCCCATAAATTCAAAGTTTAGGGACTTATTTGCAATAAAAGTAAGTTTAGGGACCAATTTATAATAAAATATAATAAAGTCAAATTTTCCCATAAATTCAAAGTTTAGGGACTTATTTGCAATAAAAGTAAGTTTAGGGACCAATTTATATTAAAATATAATAAAGTCAAATTTCCCATAAATTCAAAGTTTAGGGACTTATTTGCAATTTTACAAGAAGTTTAGGGACCAATTTATAAAATAATATAATAAAGTCAAATTTTTCCATAAATTCAAAGTTTAGGGACTTATTTGCAATTTCTGAAGAAGTTTAGGGACCAATTTATAATAAAATATAATGAAGTCAAATTTTTCCATAAATTCAAAATTTAGGGACTTATTTGCAATTTTACAAAGAAGTTTAGGGACCAATTTATAATAAAATATAATAAAGTCAAATTTTCCCATAAATTCAAAGTTTAGGGACTTATTTGAAATTAAAGTAAGTTTAGGGACCAATTTATAATAAAATATAATAAAGTCAAAATTGTCTATAAATTCAAAGTTTAGGTACTTATTTGCAATCAAATAAGTTCAGGACCAATTTATAATAAAATATAATAAAGTCAAATTTTTCCATAAATTCAAAATTTAGGGACTTATTTGCAATTTCACAAGAAGTTTAGGGACCAATTTATAATAAAATATAATAAAGTGAAATTTTCTCATAAATTCAAAGTTTAGGGACTTATTTGAAATTAAAGTAAGTTTAGGGACCAATTTATAATAAAATATAATAAAGTGAAATTTTCTCATAAATTCAAAGTTTAGGGACTTATTTGAAATTAAAGTAAGTTTAGGGACCAATTTATAATAAAATATAATAAAGTCAAATTTTCTCATAAATTCAAAGTTTAGGGACTTATTTGAAATTAAAGTAAGTCTAGGGACCAATTTATAATTAAATATAATAAAGTCAAATTTTTTCATAAATTCAAAGTTTATGGACTTATTTGCAATTTTTACGAAGAGTTTAGGGACCAATTTGAAATAAAATATAATTAATTCAAAATTATCCATAATTTTAAAGTTTAGGGACTTATTTGCAATAAAATATGTTTAGGGACCAAATTGAAATAAAATATAATACATACAAATTTTCACATACATTTAAAAGCTAGTATACCGACGCGATATTATTCGTAATTATGTCATTGTTAGTATGGTCGACGTGATGTCAAGACGGAGGTGATGGTGCAGAGATCCTCCATGATAGCCCATCTCACCCCACTCCCTTCGAGATGCGAGTCCGGTAAGACGTTTCTTTCAAATTGTAATTATTTATTATTTTATACATATCGTTGAAGAAAATCGTATGATCAATACATTTTCAATTTTTTCATTTTTTCCGCCCCGCCAAAGCGACGGGGTATATCTCGAGGCATCAATCTCGAGATGGTTTGGTGTGCGAATGGGAAGATGCCACTTCTATCGCGCTCGACAATGTCGAACGCATAATGCAGCCGATCGGGAATAACGCGAAGTATTTCACGCGCTTGGTTGGGAACCAAGTGAGATTCATCATGCCCCCGTGCTACCCTTCATGGACAGAGGTTCCAGAGGAGCAGCGGGCACGGTTACGTAGCATTATCGAGGTATGAACGTAAATTAGTTTTGTTATTAGTACACTTCATTAATACTTGTTTTACGATTTGTACACTAACATATTCTTTTTTCACTCTTGCAGAGCTACTTCGATCTCATAGGCGATCGGTCGCCCGGACGAGTAGCGAGGCAAGATGTGCCGCAGAGAGATCGTCTGGCGGCCGATCGTTATCGCGGACATAAACTCAAGGCGCATAATCACTTAAAAGCGCATGGACCGAGCCGACCATACGCAATGAGATAAATCACGAGGATGGCGTAAGTATGCATTGACTTCTTCACCAATCCTACTTTCGTGGTAAGTATTGTTTATATATTGTTTATTTATATTTTATATACTCTTTTAACTAATACATTTTTGCTAATCAATTATATGTTATACTTTCAGGACCGGTCCTCCAAAAATAAAGCCAATCGGGTAAGGCTAAATACCCGAAAGCGTGCAAGGGTCGAAGAGCTTCTACGCCGCGCTACGATCAGTACAACATATAAGTTTTCAATATCATTATAAATATCTTCACTACATTACGTAAAATGTATACTAAATTTCACGTTTAAATTGTCGAAGGGACCCCGAGACCCGTAAGTGGCCGGAGATTATTGATTCGTTCCGGACAATTCACACCTTCCGGGATGGCAATTGGGTCAACCCGTAGGCGGTACCGGTGACTATGTGAGAATTTTTAAATTATGTGAATATAATTTTATCGACATGCATGATATTATTATTTATTATAATTTTTTCATCGAACAGATAAGTTTTGTTGAGTTCAGAGAGAGACTGCAGACACAAGTTGCCTCCAATAGCACGTCATTAGACGAGCGTGCTATTGCAAAGGAGGTTCTCGGAGAACGACGAGGTCACGTCCGTGGGGTTGGTCGGGTTCAGAAGGGCCTCTCACTCGCTCGATTCGACCACCGCATCGTTTGCCCCACAAGGAACTTCCCATCAGTCCCTCCGCACCCCGAATAATGATGTTCGGTTTGCCATGTACGAGAGCGGCTACGCCAAATGCAAACGGTGAAATTGAGCTTCTAAAAGTAAAATACCGGTGCGCTGCGGATGAGGAGGACGGGACGACGGTTTAGAGGGTCCAGTAGATTTTTGAATTTTTATATATTTTTATATTATTTGAAACAAAAAAATTTTTTAAAAAAAATTCAAAACGTTTATAGCGGCGACAATGTCGTCGCTATAGGTAATTACATTATTTTAAAAAAAAATTAAAAAAATTCAAAAATTTTATAGCGGCGACAATGTCGTCGCTATAAGTAAATACATTATTTGTATTAGCGACGCCTATATCGTCGCTGTAATGGATGAACGTATGGCGACGACACAATGGTCTCTATTATTTTGTCTATAGCGACGGTTTTTGCGACGACTATGTCGTCCCTATATGTCCATTTTCGAGATATGGTCACGACTCTATTGAGACGACATTGTCGTCGCTATACATCTAAATTTATATAGAGACGACGATAGTCGCCGCTATAACTCTAGAGACACTAACTTGTTGCGCGACATATTGCGGCGACTTTGTCGCCTCTAAAACCTTAAAGATACGACCTATGAACATTCAAATGACGACAAATGTCGCCGCTATTTCCCTCATTTCGGTAGTGTCATCTACACCCATCCATTTGCTTTAAATTTGGTCTTGTAAACCCATTTACATCCAACTATGGATTGATTAGGAGGAAGATGAACAATGTCCCAGGTCTAGTTCTCAGATAAGGCCTCAAGTTCAGATTGCATTGCTTTTCTCTAATGTTCATGCTGAACGGCTTGATGATATGTGTTTGGTTCAGGTGGTTGAGAAGAAATATTCAAGACAAAGTGATGAAAATTTGGAGATAGTTGAGAGTAGTTCAGTATTTTTGATAGAGGATGAGATGTACATGAGTGGACAGTGGAAGGAAGTGTTGTGTGATAATCTGTGAGATAGTTAGGAGGTTGTTTGAGTCTTGTGCTTCGTCTAGGATGGTGAATAGATGACTCAGCAGGATGTGGTAAAGGTTCATAAGGTGGTGATAAAGTTTGAGATTGTGGAGAAGCAGGCTGTGGAGAAGCAGGTTGTGGAGAAGTAGGCTCTGGTTGAAAAGAAGATGATGGAACATTTTCTGATGGTAGTTCTGGTAAATTGTAGTCATGAGTTGAAATATTGACTAATGGAGATGAGATTTCAGAAGAAAGATGAGATGAATTTGTAAATGGGAATGTAGTTTCATGAAATACTACATCCCTGGATATGAAGGTTGATTTGGAGCTGAGATCATATAACTTCTAACCCTTGAAACCCAAAGGATAACCGAGAAATATGCATGATTTGGTTTTGGAATCAAACTTTCTTTTGTGTGGATTGGTATTGACAGCAAAGCAAAGACATCCAAAGGATTTGAGATGATTGTAAGAGGGTGGTTTGTGAAATAATACCTCATAAGGGGTGAGATCATGTATCATATTTGAAGGAGTTCTATTAATAAGGTATATAGCAGTCAAAATGGAATCTCTCCAGAATTTGATAGGTAGATGCGCATGGAAAAGTAAGGCTCTGGCTGTGTTGAAGATGTGTTGATGTTTTCTTTCAACCACCCCATTTTGTTGGGGTGTATAAGGGAAAGAACTTTGATGTATGATACCATTGGAGGCATAAAAATTTATATGAACTCCTTTCCATTATCAATACTGATGACTTGGATTTTTGTTTTGAATTGAGTTAATACATAGTTATAAAATTGAGATAGTATTTGTAAAACTAAAGATTTGTGATGCATCAAATACACCCAAGTACATCTAGAGAAATCATCCACAATACTAAGAAAATAATGGTTTCCATTCAAATCGATTGGGAATATGGTCCCCATATGTCCATGTGTACAATTTCAAATCTACAGAGGAATTTTGTGTATGTAA
Source organism: Forsythia suspensa (assembly GCA_023638005.1). Lineage (NCBI taxonomy): Eukaryota > Viridiplantae > Streptophyta > Magnoliopsida > Lamiales > Oleaceae > Forsythia > Forsythia suspensa. Next base: position 88,100 of record JALRMA010000395.1, read on the forward strand.
AGGGAATGATACACGTTTTGCCTAGCTTTAGGAGATGTATAACAAGTATTATATGGAGGAAGTTTAGACAAAAAAGAAAATTTATTGAGAGATACATGTCCTAATATATTGTGCGGACTTTGGAAATATCAAGATTTGTATGGATGATTCTTCACGCAACTCTCCTGATCGATTTGGGGAAGAATTTTGAAGATAGAACAATCCATTTGTGACTTTAGTAAGCCAAATCGTCATCCATGATGAAAGGGCCTAAATAAGACAACAATTAGATGAAAAGATTATAGCAAGATCCTTTGAGGTCATCGGTTTGCTTAATCGATATCGATTAAAATTGAATGAGGGGACTAGAAGTACATTATGTAATGTAAGGATTGAATTGATTACTACATTACCAATGTGAGCGGCTGATACTCTGTGTCCATTAGGTAGAAGAACATATGAATTTGAAAGAGTAGTATATGAGTTGAATGATTTTAATGAACATGCTATATGGTCAATGGCACCAAGTAGATATAAGACATGTGGCTAGAGCAAAAGAATGGGATAATGTACCGCAAGATTGGCGATGTCTGATTCTTTGTGGTGGGCATAATAGAGGAATTGATATTTGACGTACTTGGAGAAGCATTATCAGATGAATCATTCAAGAGGACAAGCAACTTCTGCATTTGTTGTTGAGACAAGCTTCTAATGAGATGCACAAGGGTGACTAATACGATGACTCTTCAACCACGTAATTATGTAAAGAAAGATTCTTACCCTTTGTAAATTTGAAATCGGTGGAAATCAAATGAGTTTGAAACACTCTCCCTTTTATGTCCACATTTTCCACAATAGGAGCAAATCACATCCAATTTCCCTTTCTTCATGTACCATGGCAGAAGATAGCTCAGCAAAGCTTTGTTATTGAGTAAGATGTGCCCTCTGAGATTCTTCCCTTAGCACTAGATTATACACTTGATCTAGATTTGGAAATGGTTTCATCATTATGATTTGTGATCTTAATCCTTGATACATTTCATTCAAACCATTCAAAAATTTGAACACCAAATCCTTTTGATGGGAATCAATAAACTCTTCAAAACATTCTTTATTGCATTTTCCACATTTACAATGGGGTAGTAGTCTAAAGGCTCTTAATTATTCCCATATGGCTGTTAATTTAGTGAAGTAAGTATCCACAGATTTAGTACCTTGTGAAGTGTTACTGAGTTGATACTGGAGATTGCAGATTTTTGAATCACCTGGTTGAAAAAAGCGTTGTTGTAATTTATCCCAAATTTCGCTTGCATCTTCCAGGTAAAAGATGGTTAAAGCAATAGGCTGTGATATTGATCGCAGCAACCAAGTCATAAGAAGATTATTGCACTTGATCCATGGAAGATAGGACGAGTGAGTTGAAGCAGGTTTGGCAATGGTTTTATGCAGAAATCCTTGTTTGTTTCGGATAGACACCGCGAGCAAGAACGATCTCCTCCAAGTAGCGTAATTCTGTCTTTGTCAATTTAGGAGTGACACCAACAGAGCTGTGATTTTCAGAGTGATGAAGATAATAGGGTGATGATGAATCTTCAGTGATGCTACAAGATTCTTCTTTTGTTGTAGATTGAGAATTCGCCATTGATTAATGATGTAAAGATTGATGAAAAAAAAGGCTAAAGAAATGAAGAGGATGAATGAGAGAAATCCTATTCTCTCAGCTCTGATACCATGTTAAATGATACAAGAGACAATGGAAAAATTCTGATCTTATTCAAGAAGATTTTAGTCTGTTCAGTACATATATATATAATTACAAAAGTTCAACAAATTAACTACCAATCCAACTAACTACTAGAATAACTAACTAACTAACTGTTCTTTTCCTTCACTTCCAGCTGGCGTCCTTCATCTTTAGTTAAGTCTTGACATACCGTCCGTGTAATGTTGTGTTCAACTTTAAAGTCACACTTTTCGGTCCCCCAATATTTAGTGCGCGAGAGTACAAATAGTCATTTTACCATTCTCTATCAAGTTTAAGTGTTTAACGTTAAATGATGAAAAACATTTTGTCTTGAAGGAGTTTTAGGAAAAATCGTGAAACAAAATTATTAATCATGGGCAAAAATGACTCGTTGGTCTCTAAATTTTACAGTTTGCTTGAAAAAACGTCTTTAAACTTTAAAATGTACATTTTTTTTACTTCAACTAATCAATGTGTACATTTGTCTATGTTTGTGCGGAATTACATATGTGAATTAATTTCGTTCGACTCAAAATCTAAAAACACCGATTGATCTCTGAACTATATATATCATTTGCATGGAAGGTTCCTAAACTTTTAAATGAATTTTTTTTCTTTCATCTTAACATGTACATTAGTATTTCGTTCCATCTTCTCAGTTCCGACTAACGAAAATGACGAATTGATAGACATAATTACTTATTCAATAGTTATTTTCATTCAATTCAACGCCCACATTGACACAAAAAAGTAAAAAATAAACAAGAAAGGAAAAAGGTAAAATAAAAGAATTAATTTTTTAAAAATAAACCGAGAAAAATATATAATTAAAAGAAAAAAAATTCACTATCATCGAAATGACATGGGGTGGGATTTTTACCAAATGGTAGTTTATGTGGTAATTTTTTTTTTTACAAAAAAATTATAACTCGACCCAAATTAAAAAAGAGAAAATTAGGGCATCTACTTATTTATATTTAAGAAATTGAAATATACAGATGAATTTTAATATTTTGAAAAATATTGGATAGCCTATATAATAATTGATAATTACTAGAAATATAAAATATAAATATTTTTAATTATCACATTAATTTCAAAATAAAAGCAATATTTAATAGTAAAACCCTTAAATCAAGTATCAATATGCAAACTCTTATAAACTAGAGAGATTAATAGAATAAAGAGAAACTGCGTATTTTATTATAATGATGGATCAGTATATATAGAATTTTAAACACTTGCAGATTAGATAAGAAATATCTAAATTTGGTCATCAATATTGTTTTTCATATTTTACAACATCCTTCCTTTGAGACCATTAGTACAATAATTGCATCATTAAAAATTTTGTTTAGTAAAACCTCAATGGGACAAAACTTGAACGAAACAAAAAAGTACAGCTACTTCCCCTGATTTCAATCAATGATAGTCTTTGTATCGAACTATCCATATCTTGTGCATCAATGTCTTTAATGCCACTATCTGTTTAAAACTTGTATAAAATAATTTTGGTGACCTCCAAGCAATATCGTCTTCATATACTATCTCTGATTAATTGTAATTAGCATGATGGTCTGATTCAAGTATATTAAAAATATAGACCTTGTTATTATTTCCTTCAGGGGTATCGTATACAATTCTTAACAACGAGAGTATATCCATAGAGTTATGTTGAGGATATATGTATTGTAGGTTATGGACATCCATAACTATAATATTTATAACAATTTTTATGTCATTTACGCAAAGAATATGCTTCATTAAAACCTTACTAGGAAAAATTACGTGGAAAAATCATAGTCAAGGAAAAGAATACATTATTCTTTTGAATATGTTACGAAAGTTCTCTCATTAAAAACCTTGTTAGGAAAGCTCAATGGGACAAAACTTCGATCAATGAAAAAAGTACAACGCGTATTTACTACCCATCATCATTAGAATATCACTTCAGATATATACTATGATCGATTAAGTTCTCGAATTATTGAACTATATGCTTCAGACATATTAAATCCTCCAAAGATTTATATACATAGTATATTAGTTATGCCAGATAAGTTGGTTAAAACCATATTCATTATATGTATATCAAGTGTCGCGCATTGACAGGCTAACAAGATATCGACTTGTATTGCTTTACACAAGTCTTTGCGAAATTCATGATATTAAGAGTCGTGCATTACATGTTACGACTTCATTTTTCTTATTTCTCTTTTGCATAAGTATACACCTTTAGGTGTTCAAACTGTATGTCTAGAAACTTTAGGTTTTTCTAGTAAGTTTAATTTACTTCGATTGTATCTTTTTATTCGACCAATTAATTCTTTGATAAATTTCATTCAATATCCTCGATACCTTTTATAATATGAAGCGCTACATTATATATAAAAATATTGTCAACGACATTTTTTTTTTATTCCATTTCTTTCCCACTACGACGTAAGTTATTGAAATATCTCAATTTTCAATATTTCAGGTACCTAAACCTCTTCTAGAATTTACAATTATTCATGTTCATATACTCTCCAAGAGTGTACGCTTCCTCAACATGAAAATCTTTACAATTAGCTCCATTTTTAATTTGAGGATTTTTGTTTTAGAATCAAATATCACACGCTCAGGCGTGCCATTAATTTATCAGATATAATATTAATGGATTGTCCTTCTAGGACGTCAATATGAATTGAAGCATTTACAGTTGGTACATGAGACATGGTTTAATCTCTTTAGTTAGTAAATGCACCTATCAATTCTATAACTTGCAAATAAATTATATGTCGAACTTCTGGTTCGTATTGTCTTGTGCGATGATCTATAAAACATAATATATTGTATTTTCATGTATTCTTTCCAGAATTCTCCTTCTATTCATAGTACAGCCAACAAATCATGTTATAAAATATCAACGTTCAAGATTTAAGATATTTTATAAGGATGCAAATTAAACATGTATTTTCAACATTCTTTAATGTCCATTTATTGATAAACCATTTATCGTCATCCCAACTAACATTTATTAAAGATTCGAGATTTAGACTCACTAGCATTGACAAGACACACCATCGTCTTGGTTGTATAATCTGAAAATTATGTTCATAATTTAAAATTTGAGCAAGTAATTTCGCAAATTTCAAGTTGCAAATATATAATAACACCATACAAATATCTAGTAGATGCAGATTTAGATACAAATAATAGCTAGATTGTAAACATGGAGGGTGATGGGGACTCATATATCACCCTAAATCATTTTTAGAAATACAGAAAATTTAGTCCCAATTTTAACTAGTAAATGTCTAGTGATTTATATATCATGAGAACAAGCATCACGTGAGAATTTATTATATTTAAAAATCTTCTGATTTTCAATAGATATTCTCATTAATAATTCGCATCATATTGGTCCGAGATGGTCTAACCGGTAATGCCAATCAATAAAAATTTGAGTTATTAAACTTCTAGTTCAATACAATATAGCAAGTCCGTCTTTTTTATAAGACAAGCAATTCAACAACAAAATCGTTGACTTAATTGTTGATAAATAAATTGATTTAATAAACTAGTTCAAATCAAATCAACAAAATGGTTAATTACACTAATCATCCCAATTCTTTTAAGTTTGTAACAATATCATCCTCATTTAATTTCATTTGCAGACATCGTCCCCATTTTTTAATTTATTCATACAAATGGTCCCTAAATGATTTTTTTTTGACAATTTTGCCACTAACTTAAATAAATTAAAATGATAGAAAAAAAATACAATGAAAAAATTGCAATTGGGACCTTAATCTATATCTATACTAATTCTAAAAGTCCCTTAAAGGGAGAAACATTTTTGGACGATATTGCCCCTCAAATAACTTATAATTTCTAAAATCATCTTTCAATTAATATAATTTATTTTGACATACTATACAAATATTGTATTTTGATCATTAAAAGTGATTTGTCTCTTTAAATTCTATTATATATTGTAATTAATGAAAATAAATAAAAATATACTAATAAAATTTTTAATATATTGAAATTATTATCTTTAATTGTAAACAATCAAAGAGTCAATCTTATTATACACGAGAATTTAAGCAAATTCCTTCGTCAACATAACAAAACAAGATGAATTTGGCTTTGTATTTCGACTTTCTTATTATTGATTCATACTTTCCTCTTGTGTTCCAAATATGGGAGAAACATATATGGATGATATTGCCCCTCAAATAACTTATAATTCCTAAAAGCATCTTTCAATTAATATAATTTATTTTGGCTTTAATTTAAACTATTTAATACTATATAATCATTGAAAGTGATTTGTTTCTTTAAATTCCATTATATATATTGTAATTAATGAAAATAAATAAAAATATACTAATAAAATTTTTAATATATTGAAATTATTATCTTTAATTGTTAATAATCAAATAGTCAATCTTATCATGCAAGAGAATTTAAGAAAATTCCTTCATCAACATAACAAAACAAGATAAATTTGACTTTGTATTTCGACTTTCTTATTATTGATTCATATTTACTTCCTTTGTTATTCGCTTTTGTTTTTATTATGCCAAGAATATTTTTTTCCTCGCAATGATGATTTTTAATATTTGATAATTAGTTTTATAATAATGTGGTAATAATAGATGTGTTAATTTTTCATGAATGATTCACTAATTTTAAGAATATATATGATGGTAATATTGATTTTAAATTTTGACTTCTATATCTTTTTTTTTTATTTAGAATATTTGTTCGATGTAAAAATGTTAATTATAGTGGTAGTCTTGATAACAAAGAGATTTAAGCTCGAATGATGTTTTATGTCATTTTGTAAGCAATTAAACGTATATTTATTATGGAAGAACGAGTTAAAACAAGGAGAATTGGTGTTACTCTAACTTTTTCAAGTACGCGGCTGATGAAGATATAACTTAGATAAAGTGAGTCATGTTATGTATAAGGTGAAGGTAAATCTTGCATAATAAGTGGTTTTATGTGATGAGTTGAAATCATTGTCCAAATATCTGGTTGTTTTGAATTTTCTTGAAATTTAATAATATTTCGGATGGAATTACGGGAAAGAATGCATGAAGAGAGAAAAAAAAATCCCCTTAATTTATGGGTGCATTAAAACTGAATGGATATTGCAATAGAAAATTCTTCTTTATCTTATGTCAAATAATTTTGAGATTCTTTTTTATGAGAAGTAATTACCTAAAAAGGCTAAATATTTTGTTTTCATGTGTTTTTTATAATGATATAAATACAGAAAATAAATGAAAAATTGTGTTATACTTATATTTACTATTTTCATGTATTTTAGAATTTGATTCTAATTTTCATAAAATAAAGTTGTATTTTTTGATATGTCATTAGATATTTGCTCTAAAATATAATTAAAAGAGTATCAATAATCTTTCAAACTTAATATTCACGTATGTCATGTATTTTTAATGAACCACATGTTTTACCAAGAAAGGCAATATAATTCCTTAGTTGGTCATAATCATTGATAAACTTATGATTGAAAATGAATTTCATTTAAGTGTTATATTCATCGATAATTTTAAAATAAAAATCATAATATTATTACAAAATCACGTGCAACGCACGTATTCTTAACTAGTCTTTTTAAAAGTACAAATAAATGTAAAATCTTTTTTTAATAGATTTTCACTTAAAATAATAAAAAATATGTTATCAAGTTCCAAAACTTTTAATTATGTTCACCGAAAGGACATTTGAAATTTCTACAGATTTCGTCCAATGATCCGTTAATTGACAAAAAATTATACGTGTGATCTAAAATTGACCAATTTAACAAGGACAAAATAGTTTATTATATTCTATTATTCAAATTAATTTTTTAAAAAAAAAAAAAAACCAAAAATAGATCATTATCTTCCCCAACCCCACCCACTACAGAAATCGGGGAAGGGGTACACCCCCTCCCTTGCCAGCCCCAAACTTCGGTTGTGCGAAGACCAGGATGATTTCTCTCGTGTTTGTGAAAACCGGTGCTAGTTCAGAATTTGACATTGAGTTGTCAAATGCCATAGACATTGATGCATCAAATATCTTTACTCCTCCAAAGAATCCCAAGTCACTGTTCTTGCCAACAAATAGAGCAACTTGTAACACTAAACTTCCAGAAGACTGCCATTACTTACCAACCGGAGAATCTTGTGAAGCTATTTATGTTACCTCATGTTACAGTAAGCTTCAACAATCCCTCCCAATCTCCACTTCATGAAGAAAAGCGGAAGCCTATAAGTTAGTGGTGAAAACAGACATATGTATCTTGTTGGAACTTTAGCTTCTTTCTCTATGGTCATGAAAATTCAACCTTGGCATATTTATTGATTTTTTTTTTTTTTTTTTTTTTTTTTTTTTTTTTTTTTTGCACTGGTTTTCGCAAAATCACAGAGAAATCTCTGGTCTTGGCAAGCAACCGGGGAAGTTTTCTCCTCCCAGATTCTGCCGTCAGGTTTGGGCCGACAAACAGGGACTTCTCCGATTTGGGTGGGGTGGGGTGGGGTGATGATTTTTTATTTTTTAAATTATTTTGAATAATATAATATAATAAACTATATTTTTCTTTCTTAAATTGGCCAAATTTAGATCCAAGTATAATTTTTTGGTCAATTAACGGACCACCTGGAGATGAAATCTATAGAAATTCCAAATGTCCTTTCGGTGAACATAATTAGAAGTTTTAGGACGTGATGACACATTTTTTATTATTTCAAGTGAAAATCTGTAAAAAAGTAAAAAAGTTTAGGATTTATTTGCACTTTTGAAAAAGTAAGGGTTTGTATTTTCTATTTTCTATCATTTTAATTTATTTTAGGGGCAAAATTGTCAAAAAATTTATTTGGGGACCATCTGTACAAATAAATGAAATGATGTGAACGATATCTGCGAATAAAATTGAATGTAGATGATATTATTACAAACCTGAAAGAATGTAGACGATTAGTGTAATTAACCCTAATAAATTTGATATCAACTATATGAATATTTTTTTGTCACACAATTAAAATTAGTATTAATAATTGCCTAACTGGGCACTAAAATTTCTTACTAATTTCTTCAGAATGATCTTAATTACGATTTTTAAATTTATCCAATATACATAAAATTTTAGTTTGGCAACATAATACTATAAATTTATTGAGGAACATGACTCTAGAATGTGATCATGGAAATCCGTTGATTGTAAATCCACCATCGGGACAAATAATCTGTCCGGTTATGTACGAAGCAGCAGGGAAGCAGAGGAATGTCACTAGCGACGATACTTCTTTAGGCTCTCCCGCGCGGCCAATAGGGATTCGAGAAATCATGCTTTTTATTGTTTCTTGCTGATCAGCAGATGTCTACAAGAAAGAGGAAAAAAAAACAATAACACAATATGTTTGATAAATATTTTTGTAAATTATAAGCAGTAAATCTTACGAAATGTGTAAATAAAAAGTGAGCAGAATAGAATTTCAATATATTTGTGTACAAGGTTGTTTATAGATATGATTTCTCCCTCAAATTGGCAAGAATATTTCACCATCTTGATGATGTTTTACTCCGATCTTTAGTATACAATCGTGGAGCTACATTTTTTACGTAATGGGTAGAAATAATGTTATAATGTATTATATATATATTAAAAAATTTCTATATAAATCCTATGTAATTATTTGATCATGTCAAGTTAAAGAAATGAATAGTCTAAAGAGAAATATAATACCACTTGAGAAGCTGAACTGTTCACATGTATATCATTTACACATTCAATACCCGACATGAGGCGTAATGCTAGATTGCTATCGAATATGGAGGAGAAACCATATGGACATTCATAAAAGGGAAAAAAGAAATCAGGGCAAAGATTCTTTGTACCCAATCTTTCTACAAGTGAGGTATTTATGAGCCCCGGTGCAATCGAATTAACACGGATGTTATCCTTTGCCCACTCACATGCCAAGTTCTTCGTCACTTGATTCATCGCGCCTATTTAGAAACGAAATATGACAATAAACATCCTTAGACAAATTAAATGATGAAATTGAGGTAATCATATTGTTAAGGATTGCTTGAGCTACTCCTTTTATTTATGTTGACCTTTTAAAATGGAATCCCAAGTTTTATTATGGTATCAGAGTTCGTTAAGCTCATTAATCCAATTAAGACTCAAACGAGTACATAGATTTCAAAATTGATGTTCTCAAATGCGCCACCTAAGACTCAAACGAGTACATAGATTTCAAAATTGATGTTCTCAAATGAGCCACCTAAGACTGAAAGGAGTACCCAGATTTCAAACGATAAAAACATACAAGAGCTTGAGCTACTATTCTTAATTATATTGACATTTTAAGATGGAACATCAAATCTTAATATATATCATAATGATTGTCAATGTTCAAGAACTTACCTTCGATGCGAGAATAGATGTAAGTAGAAGAAAATGCTAATAACCCAGCTACGTAAGATATAAATACAATGTTTCCATGCCGTGATGCCTTTAAGAAGGGTGTGCAAGTTGACTCAAGTGGAAGCAAGACTCGAAATTGGTACCCATTATGAAAGAGTAATCTTCAGCTGTGAATTCTGTAGCTTCCTTAAGAACATTAGTACCAGCATTGTTTACCTAAAGAAGATCATTAAACTTACTCAAAAATCAAAGAGACATGCAAATCATAGGCATGAAGACACCCCACATTGTCCTTGATCAAATAACTTATAATAAGTAGTGTGAATTGTAGGTCACCGGACTCGAACATGAGATCTTTAAAGAAGTAATCATTGCTTTACTTTTCTCATTTTTTTCACCATATATTATTCGTTTCAATATGTATAGTCTAATGAAAATTTATAAATTCAAAACCGTAATTTTGTTTATTCCTCTGCTATTTCTGAAACTTGGCCACTGGGTGTTGAACGATCCCATTTCGAAGCTTCATCTATTAAGATGCAATACATCTATTTAATTAAATTTTGTCCTCAGTCACGTGCATGACAAACTGTTAACACAATTTTCATTAGAACTTTAAAGAACTTAGGAAAAGAAAAAAGAAAAGAAAAAGACAAAACAAACATAACGAGCTCGTTCGAGGAAAACTAAACCTCTCAAAAATCCACAAGAGATCTACGTTTTCCTCGTGAATCATATTGAACACACATTTTATTATTTTTGCTATCTTAAATAAAAATTGCACAAACCACTATGCTAAAAGAGTTCACGAGAATTGATCTTAAAATTTTGCTTCTTCTAAGGTCATATTGAACAATTTCATCTGAAATCATAATAGCATCAAATACAATAAAGATATTCAAATGGACTCTATTCTAGTTAGCATTTCATCAAACAGACTGTTTAATTTGGAGTTAATAATCTTATCTTATGTTACAAATTCAATGTCGTTGAATTCATTGTCTTTCTTACAACTTCAATGTTCTTGAATTCAACATATCATATTCTTAATTCGAGTGTTAATAAATTTGAAAGATAAGATTCTAACTTCACGCGGGTTTTGGCTAGTTCAAACATCTATACACCCTTTCCATTGTAGGGGCAAAATATAGACTCACATACATTGTTTCTTCCATTCTAAGGTTTTTTATTTTTATTTTTTTAGTTTTATTTTTGTTCTTATAATTATTTAAGCTCTAGTTGGGTCCTTAAGAAGTCCGCATCGAGCTGTTATTGAGAGTGCACCCTTAGCAGCAGACTACTTGTGGTCGAATCCTGGAGGCTGCATTATAAACACCCTGTTGCGCTGGGTTACTTATCTTGGGGGGACGAAATCGGTTTTAAGGATATCAGTTTACGTGCTTCAACCGACCACTTTTGAGCTGAGTTATTTCTAGTTTAATCATAGCATCCCTAAAATATTTTCACTTCTTTTGTTCTATTTAGTACTTAAAAGCATTACTCTATAATTTCACCCTTGTGCATGTGTGTGTGTGTGTATATATATATATATATATATATATATATATATATTACCAACATTTCTAATACAGTTAACTCACGAGGATATTCAACCTTCCGTCGAAGTATCTGGTGACATTCTCCATTAGCTTCTCCCGCTCCATCCGTGATAACAAGTCACAGACGGATCCAGTCACTTTCAAGCCCTTGCTTTTCCATTTCTCTAGACATTCATCAAGTTGCTTTTGATTCCGTGAGCATGTGTACACCACTGCTCCGTGTTCTGCTAATTCTTCTACTATAGCATGACTTCAAACACAGCCCAAAATCATAATCAGAAAAGGACTTACAACCCAAGAATGTTACAAATGAAGCTGAACTATTATGACATGTTTTGATAGCAGGTGTTAAAAGGTCAAATCTTACATAGTTTAAATACTGCGTAGACCAGTTTCATGTCACTTACCCTATGCCTCGAGTACCACCAGTAACAAGGGCGGTTGCGCCTTGAGAGACCACCTTCCATCTCCACCTCGGGTTTCCATTTGTGCCATGATGTTTTTTTCTTGTAATCTTAATGTAAGAGAAAATACTCTAGTCTGTAATGCCAAACCTTTTCTTTTCAATTCAGTTTTCCAAACTAGGAGGCTACAAGTGGGTGGAAAGGACCACATTATCTATGTAAATATCAACTACAGTAGTGATTTGTGGTTGATAACAAGTTGTCTTCTTGTACATTTGTATAATTCTCACTCCAATCATTTAATCTTTAATGTGAAATTAGGACTAATTAACCACTCATTACGATGGTCCTAAATACTTATGCAGTACGTCCACTCATTCAATTAAAACGACGACATGTGATCATTTATGTCATATTTAATTTTTACTCTAGTTCTCTCTCTTCCTTCATCCAACTATTCTAACTAAAAATATTATTTTGACGATGTTCAACTATATTTAAAAGAAAGAAGAATTAAAAGGAAATATAAAAACTAGATGGGTCAGTCTTCGATTTCAAATTCATAATTTATGAATAGAAAAATATATGTACCAAATGTACATAACTTAATTAAAATTTTGGAACAATTTAGCCTGAAAGATAAATATGAAAGAAATTATCCTAAAATGGGGAAAAAGAAATGAAATTCTTGAGCTCAATACACCGCATAGCATTGTATTCAAACGTGTTGTTGAGCATAAAGGTTGAGTAGCATACCAATTTCAGCAATTGATTATCTTAATTTTGAGAGGAAATATGAATCAATTTGAGAGAAAGAAATAGAAAATATGAAAATACCCAAATTGTTGATTAAACTACCTTCGTCTACGTCTTTAAAAACTTTAAAGTAAAAAATATGTAAAATACTACGGCATCAATCAAGAGAGTTGAGTAGGTTGTCAATCAACATCAAATTTTATCAAATATTATGACGTGAATTTTAATATATAGGTGTATGTTAAAATACAAGATCAACTTACAATCAGAGAACACAGTTCCAAGAACCAAGAAATTAACCAAATACCCAAAGAATGGAATTAGGGCTCAGAACATTGTACCCTTCGTTTCCACCTCAAGAAACCATACCCATTACAGAGACCACAAGACCCAACTGAACTCAACACCGAAGTTGCTACAAGAACTTCGAGCGACCAGCCAAAACAGAGAGCCTCACAACTATACTACTTCCCCAATATATCACTCTTAAAACCTTCATCGAAGGAAAGAAGAAGAGAAGAACACTAAAAACGAGAGGTTTTAGTGGAATCGAAGAAGAAGACGAAAGCAATCTCACAGAGAAATTCTAACCCTATTCCTCTCTCTCTTTTCGCATGACGGATGTGAATCATGAAGAATAGAAACCTCGTAAGATATATATATACCGAGCCGCCAACCATTGATCAAGAAGTCATCCAATGGTCCTCGATCAAAAGCCATCTCAAGCGTCCGATCTGGTTGGGTGGTCTTCATGTAAGTGAGCCTATTTATACAAGAGGTGAATAACGGCTTGGGCGATGGATCATGGACTTCACGGTTGGGCTTAACCCTATTTCATCATTGCCGGAAATTGTTGGCATCATATATTTAGCCCAACAATCTCCACCTTGATGCCAACGCACAAGAACCGTAGAGTTAACATCAAGGAAATCACCTGCAAACAAACCGCATCAATGTTCAAACAACTTTAAACAAGATTGAAATTTGTTCAGAGGCAGTACCTTAGTACCCATATCAGATGGATTAAACTGGGATGGTATCTTTTCAAGATACACTAACTCTTTTGAAATAATATCTCTAATAAAATGTAGTTTCACATCAATGTGTTTTGTACGTTCATGAAAGACAGGATTCTTACACAAATGTATTGCACTTTGACTATCAGAATAAACTACAACAGGATTAGACAACATATTTATTTCATATAACAATCCCTTTAACCACAAACTTTCCTTAATCGCCTCAGTTGCAGCAACGTATTCAGATTCAGTAGTTGATAAGGCTACAATAGGTTGAAGTTGAGACTTCCAACTAATACAAGTACCACACAATGTAAAAACATAAGCAGTAGTTGATTTTCTATTATCCTTATCACCAGCAAAATCAGCATCAACAAAACCTTTAAGAATTACTCCTTCATTACATGTCAGATAGATTAATCCAAGATTAGAAGTACCTTTCGGTACCTTAATAACCATTTCAGAGCTTCCAGTGTTCAGGACCAGGATTGGCCATGAACCTGCTGAGGGTGCTTATGGCATGGGCAACATCAGGTCTTGTACACACCATTGTGTACATGACAGACCCCACAGCATTTGCATAAGGCACCTTTTCCATATGTTTTATGTCTGAATCATCTATGGGACATTGATCTTTACTCAATTTAAAATGACTGGCTAAAGGTAAAGATACAGTTCTAGCATCATGCATAGAAAACTTAGACAGAACCTTTTCAATGTAAGCAGTCTGTTTTAATAGTAAAACACGATTGGATCTTTTCCTTTCAATGTCCATTCCTAAAATTCTTTTAGCATGCCCCAAATCTTTCATATCAAATTCAGAACATAAAGATTTCTTAATTTCATTTATGTCATGCATATTAGAACCAATCAGTAACATGTCATCAACATAAAGAAGTAAGTAAACAGTCACCTGATTTGATTTGTTCTTCTTCAGGTACAGGCAATGATCAAAGGCACTCCTTTGAAAACCAACAGATAATACAAAGTTATCAAACCTTTTCTCAATACACCGCATAGCATTGTATTCAAACGTGTTGTTGAGCATAAAGGTTGAGTAGCATACCAATTTCAGCAATTGATTATCTTAATTTTGAGAGGAAATATGAATCAATTTGGAGAGAAAGAAATAGAAAATATGAAAATACCCAAATTGTTGATTAAACTACCTTCGTCTACGTCTTTAAAAACTTTTAAAGTAAAAATATGTAAAATACTACGGCATCAATCAAGAGAGTTGAGTAGGTTGTCAATCAACATCAAATTTTATCAAATATTATGACGTGAATTTTAATATATAGGTGTATGTTAAAATACAAGATCAACTTACAATCAGAGAACACAGTTCCAAGAACCAAGAAATTAACCAAATACCCAAAGAATGGAATTAGGCTCAGAACATTGTACCCTTCTGTTTCCACCTCAAGAAACCATACCCATTATGAGACCACAAGACCTAATCGAACTCAACACCGAAGTTACTAAAGAATCTCGAACGTCGCCAAAACAGAGGCCCTCACAACTATACTACTTCCCCAATATATCACTCAGAAACCTTCATCAGAAGGAAAGAAGAAGCAGAAGAACACTAAAACCAGAGGTTTTAGTGGAATCAGAGAAGAAGACGAAAGCAATCTCACGAGAAATTCTAACCCTATTCCTCTCTCTTTCGCATCTAGCGATGTGAATCGAAGAATAGGAAACCTCGTAAGATATATATATACCGAGCCGCCAACCATTGATCAAGAAGTCATCCAATGGTCCTCACCAAGAGCCATCTCTGCGCCGATCAAATACTGGTCTTCATGTAAGTGGGCCTATTTATACAAGAGGTGAATAACGGCTTGGCAATGGATCATGGACTTCACCAGATTCGGGCTTAACCCTATTTCATCATTGCCGTAAATTGTTGGCATCATATATTTAGCCCATCAATTCCACCTTGATGCCAACGACAAGAACCGTAGTTAACATCAAGGAAATCACCGCAAACAAACCCGCATCAATGTTCAAGAACTTTAAACAAGATTGAAATTTGTTCGAGGCGACCTTAGTACCCATATCGATGGATTAAATCGATGGTATCTTTCAAGATACACTAACTCTTTGAAATAATATCTCTAATAAAATGTAGTTTCACATCAACGTGTTTTGTACGCTCATGAAAGAGTGATTCTTACACAAATGTATTGCACTTTGACTATCGTAATAAACTACAACAGATTAGACAACATATTTATTTCATATAACAATCCTTTAACCACAAACTTTCCTTAATCGCCTCGCTAAAGAACGATTCAGATTCAAGAGTTGATAAGGCTACAATAGGTTGAAGTTGAGACTTCCAACTAATACAAGTACCACACAATGTAAAAACATAAGCTGAGTTGATTTTCTATTATCCTTATCACCAAAGAAATCAAGATCAACAAAACCTTTAAGAATTACTCCTTCATTACATGTCCGATAGATTAATCCAAGATTAGAAGTACCTTTCGTGTACCTTAATAACCATTTCGAGCTTCCAGGTTCGTGACCGTGATTGGCCATGAACCGCCGAGGTGCTCATGGCATGGGCAACATCGTGTCTTGTACACACCATTGTGTACATGATGCACCCCACAAAGATTTGCATAAGGCACCTTTTCCATATGTTTTATGTCCGAATCATCTATGGGACATTGATCTTTACTCAATTTAAAATGACCGCTAAAGGTAAAGATACAGCTTCTAGCATCATGCATAGAAAACTTAGACGTAACCTTTTCAATGTAAGCATCTGCTTTAATAGTAAAACACGATCGATCTTTTCCTTTCAATGTCCATTCCTAAAATTCTTTTGCATGCCCCAAATCTTTCATATCAAATTCGTAACATAAAGATTTCTTAATTTCATTTATGTCACGCATATTAGAACCAATCAAGAACATGTCATCAACATAAAGAAGTAAGTAAACAACACCGATTTGATTTGTTCTTCTTCGTGTACGCAATGATCAAAAGCACTCCTTTGAAAACCAAAGATAATACAAAGTTATCAAACCTTTTATACCATTGTTAGGT